>JANHFX010011973.1:0-93374 GCA_027560015.1 Chloroceryle amazona | reverse complement strand
CCCCCGTGCGTCCGGCGCCGAATAAACATACCTACTTTACAACTATCAGAGTTGTGGAGTCTGATTTCCGCACGTCAGCTTCCCCTATATCCGACAGAGCCAGTGCCAGCTCTCTCCAAGATGGACCCACTGCTGGCCAAGGCCAAGCCCATCAACAGTGGTGGTAGCTCCTCTGTGGTAACGTGTTTAAGAAGGGGAAAAAATGGCTGTAAAACAGCAGTTGAGAGAGAAGAGAGAATATATGAGATAAACACCTCTGCAGACACCAAGACTGGTGGAGAAGGAGGGTGAGGAGGTGCCTCAGGTGCAGGAACAGTGGTTCCCCTGCTGGCCATGGTGAAGACCACGATGAGGCAGGCTGGCCCCCTGCAGCCCATGGAGGTTAACTGTGGAGCAGAGTGCTACATGCAGACTGTGGAGGACTCTATGCTGGAGCAGATGGAGGCTTAATGAAAGCTCCTTGGGCAGGACCTATGGCCCTGTGGAGAGAGGAGCCTATGCTGGAGCAGGTTTGCTGGCAGAACTTGTGACCCCATGGGGGACTCATAATGCAGTAGTCTGATCCTGAAGAATTACAACCCATGGAAGGGACTCATGATGGAGCGGTTCATGGAGGACTGTGTCCCATGGGAGGGACCCCACGTTGGACCTGGGGAAGTGTCTGAGGTGTCCTTCCCCTGAGGAGGGAGGAGAGGGATAGATAACATGTGATGAACTGACTGCAATCCCCATTTCTCATCCCCCTGTACTGCTGTGGGTGGAGGAGGTAGAGAAATTGGGAATAAATTTGAACTCAGGGAAGAGAGAGGGGTGGGGGGAAAGCATTTGTAAGATTTAGTTTTATTTCTCATTATCCTACTTGAATTTGATTGATAATAAATTAAATTACTTTCCACAAGTCAAATATGTTTTGCCGTTGATGGAACTGCTGAGTGATCTCCCTGCTCTTATTTCAACCCATGACCCTTCTGTTGTATTTTCTCTCTCCTGTCCAGCTGAGGAGCGGAGTGAGAGAGCAGCTTTGATGGACACCTGACATCCAGCCTGGGGTCAACACACCACAAGGCATAAGATAGATTTCAAGTGTATATTTCTCAGTCAAAAGCATTGGGCTTGATGGCTCCAAAATAAAGATGGCCAGGCTCCCTGGCCCAATGATCATTCTCCCTAAAATCAGGTCACACATTTTCACCCTACCATGCATGCTCATGAAATATTAGACTTTAATTTATTAAGCTTTCACATGCACACTATCAAATGTAGTCTTGCTAGCAGAGATGCTGAAGAAAATATCTCTGAATCTCTGGCTTATCTTCAGGAGAAATACTCCTGAATTTTGTCCCTAGAAACAAGGTGTGACAAAAACAGCACTGTTGCCACAGGTGGGTTTTGAGTTACACATCCTTTCTTTTACACTGAGTCCTTGCAGCCTTCCCTTGAGCTAGCCCTATGGTTCAATGTATAGAAAAAAACCCTTCCAGCCTGTTATCTCCTTTTCTTAAAGTATACCCGTAAATCCCAAGTAAATCCATGATGTATCATATGTTGGACAAGTGGCAAAATATCTCAGTGCATTGCAACGTGGGGAAAAAGGCCCAAGGTATCCAGTAACTAGCAGAAGACTCTATTCATTGGTGTGAACATAGCTTTGCTCTTTGGGCCTTCAGCTTTGTGGCCAGATCAATGAACCCAGTGGAGTGATAGCTTTTACAAACATGACCAGAAACTTTCAACCTCTTACTATCTGGCAATATTTGCTGTCAGGAGGCAGGGAGGACTTTGGCACATACCAAATCCATCTGGTCTAACATAACCATTTAATTTTGGGTATATCCCACCTTCCTGGTTTTCCATGTCTTTGAAACACTTATACTGTTACATAACAACAGTTTCTACAAGCCTGTTTATAATTATCTCTAGTGCTCAGATCAAAGAACAGTATCTGCCCTTGGATCTTCTGTGATACTGCAGTGTAGGGAAAGTAATGGTGAACCCAAACAGGAACATTCCGTCCCCTTGTTAGCTGTGCGTCAGGAGGCAAAGCAGTGAGGAGGTGGGAGCAGCCCCAGGGCTGCATTCCTCTGCCTGTAGATGGCTTGGGAAATCACACTCCAGCTGTTCAGCCAGGGTCCTGAGACCTGGGCAGGTGCATGCACCACAGGAAGTAGTAAAGTATTGTAGAGGATTAATATAAGAAGGAAATCAAATAGCCCTTTCGGGAAGATGCCTCCAAGTGTTTAGAAACGTGTATCAGTTATTTTGTCTCTTTTAAAACTTGATGTCTGAAGGCAAAGTGTGAGGCTTTTTCTCTCAGGATCAACTGCTTATGTGGAGACACTGTCTCGAGAGGAGTGTGTCTTACAGGAGACACCCAGATACCTGCACAACTTGTAGTTGTTGCTGGGGAAGGGAAGAAAGATTTGGTGCATGAATTCACCTGGTGACATCATTTGCTTAATAAAGCTCATAGAGCAAAAAATAGCTGAGGAGAGACAGTGGTTAAAGTGTCTGAAACGAGACAACAAGTAGTGGATGAAAATGCAAACACCTGGAAGACCTGCTCCAGCAGACCACAGGTAGGTGTCCAGTGCCATTGCCCTTGGTGCTGTTTCCTGCCATGGTCCTCCACCAACAGGCAAGGCCACTCTCATACAGTCTGCCAAAGACTTCAGAGGATACACACCCCCTGGGAAACACAAGGAAAAGTAAAGGGAACTGGCAAAATTCTCAGATTACAAAGACTACTAAAATATACTACAAAACCACTGGAATAAACAGGGGTGTCGCTGGCATTCCTGCTTCACAAAATGTGTCAACTTTTCTAAGACTTGGCTGCCTGAACTTTAGCACCGCAAACTTCCATATAACTATGGAAATTATACTTTTCAGACCAATAACAATATTTCATGGGATAAAAAGGAGTATTTCCCCATGCAGGTTATCTTGATCTCCAGTGCAGTACTGGGTATCTTTCTGTATGAATGTAGACATGTGTTAGCTTTCTAACCTCAAACTCCACATATACATCACTGCACAAGGTTTGTTTGCATATATTTTTCTCACATCACATGCTTAATCACTTAAGGATTTGTGACTATCATTAAAACACTACTGTTCTGCATTTGAGAAGTTCCGGGAGCAAATGGAAGTGACTTAGAATGATGCCATCTTTTTGTCTGCTGAGAAACAGAGAGATTCAGAGGTGTAGGAACTCCTCCACACCCATCTCATCTACCCATGGATGCCGGAGGGGCCCATGGTCCCTCAGGGTTAGACAAGTGAATGAGGACAGACACGACTGAGTTAGCTTCTGCTTCACCACATCTAACTTGAACTCATCCTTTTGCCCAAGCAAGGCACAGCCTTCCTCTCCCCCTCACAAAATTCCTGCACATTTCCATGTTGCTGCTGACAGGCTTGGGGAAGGGGCAGTCTGGAAAGCTCTCACAGAGGCTAGAGGAACATCTCATATATAAGAAAAGTTAAGGTTTTTGTGAAAGGGTATTGCAGAAGGCAAGTTTCAAATTTGCCTGTATTGAGATGTTTAAGTCAACTATATTTCAAGTGTTCAAGCACTGATTTCATGTTATGGAAAGCATCAGGAGCCACCGACCTCCTTACCTTATAGCAATTCATCTTTTGGATGATTCAAAGATGTAGCAGCACTGTTACTTTTCCCATACAGTCTGATGGCTCCCATCAAACCAGCCATCAATCACATCCCAGCGCCATCTACATGAAATGTAACAGGGAGAGGGCTGGGGAAATGGCATCATGGCCAGAAAGGATAGGTGTGTGAAACCTGCATGCATGCATGCACACCCTTCAATTGCTCATACCTCTTTCTGGTGTCATTCATGCCAACAGCAAACTTTGGCATGGGGGGGTGATCGAAGTGTCCAGAAGGCAACACTTAATCCTGGGCAGGATTGCTTTGAGGAAGGAGAGAGGGAGTGTCCTGGATTCATCTGGGATAGGGTTAATGTTCACTAGATGCTGGGAAGGAGTCCCAGTCAGGATAGGCAACAAAACCAGCCAATGGGATGTTTAATACCATAGTGAAATCATGCCCACTATATAAGGGAGGGGGCAGGCTGAGCAGGGCACAGGTCTCTGGCAGTGATGTGGGTGGTTTTTATATCCGTCGTTTTATATATTGTTTCATTACTGTTATTGTTGTTACTGTTTTTTTATTCTCCTTTTGAGATGTTGTATTAAATTCTCCTTACACTAACCCACAGGGTTTTGCCTTTTTCTTGCTATTCTCCTTCCCATTTGGCGGGAAGGGGAGGGTGGGGTGAACAAGGGGCTGTGTGGTCCTCAGCTCCCAGATGGGTCTAAACCACAAGGATGCAAACCAAGGACATTCCAAGGGGTAAGCTTGCCCTGCAATAGGCAGTGCATGGCTCTGCTAGTGTTGTGCTGTGCCCACAAATTCAGTGGGTATGGGTGGACCCTATGGGAGTCTGCTCTTGGGTCACTGTCCCTCAGTGAGAGGTCTCTCTAGAGAAATGCTACATGTCAAGTCATTCTAGAGGCAGTTAAGCATTTGGACTGTGACAACATGATACACTTGCAGACTGGTGCATGGTGAGAATGCCTATTCATTGAGGGTTTGGTGATTGGATTTTTTCCCTGCTATGTCTGGCAAATTCTGTAAACAGCTCTCTTTCTATGGTTCACACCTCCAGAAACCTTTGACAGAGGTCTGATTTCCACCAAATATGCAGCATATCAGTATTTGGGCTTATCGGGATTTGGCAGGTTGCAGTTTTTAGAGCAATCTGGATATGAAAAGCAGCTGACTTTGTGCATGGGGCAGGCAGTACCTACAGAACTTGCTGTGTCAAGTGACCCCGGACTAAATTTATCTTCTGCCCTGCTAAGACATAACAACTTTCAGAACAGATCGATCATGCATGTGGGTTTGAGAGATCGTTGAAACATTGGCTCTGAGAATGACAGCTTTTCTGTCAGAGACGAAATGTGACAAGAAGCCCTTGCAGTTTGCAGGCTGAAAGTTAGCAATGCTGCAGTTCATATCCCCGGAGCTGCCAGCAGCCCCCTCAGCTGTCCAAAAACCATGTCCCATTGTGTAGGCAACTCTAATTTCCTTTACCTTCTCCCTTCAATTCAGAGAGACTCAATCCATACCCACATTACTTTTTCTTATATTACCTCCTTAAGGGTCCCTGGGTGTCAACCACCATACCATGCAAAACACCATAGTCCAAGTGGATGACTTGATAACAGCTTGGAGAGGATCAGAGCTACAGTGTGATATCCAGATGTGTGCAACCAGTAAATGAAGTACTGCCATAGTCACATTTGGATGACATATGACTTTCTTAAAAGGGGTTGCATCTTAGGAATTCCTTGCTCAAACTACCTCAGATTTTGCCTCTAATCCACACCTGGAGAGCAGCTTTTAAGGGAATTCTGCTGTTGAGATTAATTATTTGGGTATGTCCACACTATACAGTGCAAAGTACTGCAGAGGTCCTTGGTCTAACACTGGATGAGTTGGCTTCCAAACCAGAAACAGCACAGATGCCCCAAACAGAAGAGATGCTGCCAATATGTGAACTTATCTCCATGCACACTGTGTGATTTGACATGAAGGTTCAGTTGGAGCTTGCTCAGGCCCCAGCAAAGCAGTGTACTGCCTTGTATACACATGCCTTCAGAATACAGACAGGATTGTAGATGCTAACCTTCTTTTTAGCCTGATTTCCTAAGTAAGCTAGGCTTCTGTAACAACAGTGTTTATGGCTGTCAATCCTACATCACTCTCAAAAGTTTTTGAACCTGTTGCCCTCCTTACTAGTTAAATTAGATAGAGGTGGAGGCAATGTGTAATGGCATTAAGTGGCTACAGAAAAGGAAGGAAACCCAAACAAATATTCCCAGTGGGGACAGGGATGCAGGGATGCAGTTCACCTCTAGGGCTGGAGAGCAAGAAGGGTGAATGGGAGGGAGAAACCCAGAAAACCAGGCTGCCAGTGCACCAGGATGGCTCAGTATGAAGAGTGTGAACTCCAGCCCTGGGGACTGGAAGTGGGAAGCTTTGAGCAAAACCTCCTCCCACACATTTTACACATTTCAGCATCCAATAGCACCACTGAAGATAATAACATCAGAAGGCAAAGGCTTTTCACTACTTATTTTGGAAATCAGGTGTTTTTTTCAATGGCTTTCATGCATAATAGCAAAACTGGGAGAGTCCAGTTCCCCACCCACATGGCTGCTGACTGCTTCCTGTCCCTGATGCTGCAGCAGCTGAGCCCTGGTTCTGTGGGGTCCTGCACTCATGCACAGAACTTCAACAAAACAAATACAGTTCAGGGGTTGAGGAAGAAGGAATGCCAGTTTTCTAAAATTGTGCATGCCCTGATATAGAAGACAGAGTTTAGCCTGAATGATGCATGAGTGCCCAGGCAACTCCTGCCAGGCTGGGACAGGATTTCTGTACCAGAGCAGGAAAAGCTGTGTTGTCTGTGACAGTTACTTAAGAAAAAGTACAGAGAAATTCCTGCTGGCCACTTCTAACAACATCCTGTCAAGGCAGAGGCCAAGAGTATGGAGAAGCAGGTCCAGCCTGGCACAAGCCATCACCGATCTGATGAAACTCATTAGCCTGCCTTAAGCACCTCTCTGATAGTGTGACTGCAGCTCAGTTCAGAGGCACACTCTGCAGCTACAAACAGGTGCCCTCAGGCTCCAGAAAGATGGATAAAGAAAAACAGGAGTGTAATTTATGCCACATCATCTTATCTCCTATTATCACCACCAGGATGCAAATTAGTCATAGCTTTACTAAGTGATTACATAAGCATCATATTTACGTTATTCATATTTCCCCAAAGAAATCAGCAAATTGTTAGAACAACTTGGACTTGCAGATTTATTTTCCAGGCACCATGAACTATTGACAACTGGAATGAAGTCATTTATCATTTCACAATGAAGATAATCTGGTTAAAAAACCATTTTTTTTCCAAAACAAAGAAGAAACAGTAAGCAAATGGGCAGTGACAATCAAACAACTCTTGCAACTCTTGCTGGATGATACATGCACAACTGTTTCACTGTGAAGAAAAGCAGGTTAAATGAGAAAATTTTCTGCTTCATCCATTTTATGTGAAATAATAGAATGGAGGGAAGGAGCTTTTAGAGGTCATGTGAAATCCCCTTAGTGCAACTTAAAACAATTTGAAGTGTGCCAGTGAAGTAGATCCACAGGGCCTCTGGCCAACCCTGGCTCTGCCTCTCCTCATTTCTAAGTGCCCTCTGGGAAGAAGTAGCTCCTTGAATTCCTTTCTGAGATGAGGCAGGACCTGCCTGACGCCCCTTCAGGCACTGGGCTTCTCTTGGCTACAAACCCAGGGCCCAGAGCTGGTAGAATGCCAACACTTGCAATGCCAGTCTTAAACCTGGGAACAGGAAGAGGGTTCATTCTGTAAACAAAGTGAAATACTTCTATCTTCCCAAGGAACATTCTCAGCCATGAGCACTCTGAGTGGGGACAGGCTGATGAATACCAGGAATCTCAAGCTGCCAGTTTTATTACTTGTTTCTTGCAGCAGACAGCCTAACACACAGAGGGGGCAAAAGATGATGCCTGAGCATAGGGCTGCTAAATGTGTCCAGCACACAGCCCATTGCCTGTAAGCACTAAACAGATACACACCCACACAAACTCCTCCATCTCCCCTGCAAAATTTGTTCCCCTTTGGTTGAATGATGCCAGCTTGCAGCTTCCCCATAAAGATAACCAGCTGCAACAGACCTGATGAGGTCTCTGCACAGGACACATTGGAGTATGTGATAGCCCTCCTGCTTTATCACAAAGTCAGTAGTGAGGAGGGTGGCAGGCACCTGGCAGCCATTGGCTTCCCCTGCCCATCCATTGGAAGTTGTTGGTCCAGTGGATTTCCCTGGGGATACTCAGCCCTTCTCAGTGGCTTCCCCCATATGCTCTTCAGGGTCCCAACTATGTCCCTGAAACTATTCCACAACCCTAAAACAAGGACTTTCCAACTGAGGGCACTCAGATAGAGCAGGACAGAAAGGACTAAGCTAAAAAATATGAGAAATACATCTTTCCTTAAGTTTTACACCTGGGGAGTGCGCAGGGAGAGTCAGATACCTAAAAAACAGAGTTGAACCACTAGCAAGACTGTAACTAACATCGTACCAGTCCCAGCAACCTCTTTTGACTCCCAGTTGACCTCTCCCTTCACACAGGACTGTACCCAGGCTTTCTCTTGAGGTGACACAAACGTTACAAAAAAAGAAAAAAAAAAAAGGGGGTATAAAGAAAGCCTCTTCAAACCAAACAACTGGAGGAAAATGTGCTTCTCTGCTTACTTAGAGCAGGAGAAAATACAGTCAGGTCACTCCTCAGTTTGATGGGGTTCACCCCCAAAACTCCCTGCAAAGTGTCCACCCACACTGGTGTCTTCAGGAGAGCTGTGGCTTGCTCCCTCCCACAGTCCTTCTGCTTTGCGTCAGCATGTATTTGCTGTATTAGAGAGAGGACATCATTCATACCCATGCCATGTCCATCTCCTTCAATGCCATCCCAAAAAAAGCATCAAAAGAAGAAGATGACTCAGATAAACACCAACACCAATGCACACCTGCTAACACCCTGTCAAACAGCACTATTCTGCCTGTGTAGTAGTCAATGTTGTCCCAGGCTCAGTTTCCAGCAGGAATGCCCTAATCCCTTCTTTGTTTTGGAGTCCCACCAGGAAGTGCTGGGTGTGACAGAGGTGGCCATGTTTTCCACCATGCTCACTGGGAGACATCATCCCATGGGTGCCTGATGCACCAATCCCTGTGGAAAGGGATGGGGTGAAGTGGGTGTTACAACACTGAGTCTGTGGCAGAGACACCCATGGCAAAGGACCAGCTGGTGCCATGGAACATGCTGGAAATCCCTCATGTCCCTGGGCTCTAGGCAGCTTCCTAGCTCAGAAGAGAGTTTGTGCATCACAATGTCAGTCCTGGGATCTGGCTGCAGCAGCCAGAAACTTCATCCTTCTTCAGATAAGGTGACCATTCATTGAAGATCTATTGGAGAATGGTTTTTACAAGCTGTTTTATGGCCATCAGCTGGAGGCAGCATCTTTAGCTGCATGTAATCCACATATAGGATTTCAGGTATTAAACAGCTATAGATGAATATAGTAAGGAATCTTTCTGCACTGGCAAGATGATAAGCATAGGAATCCAGCCAACTCTTCCCTTGAACTTTTAATTATTGTATACCCAAGAAGTTAGTGCAAAAGGCAAAACTGTATTCTCTGGAGCTAGAGTGATTTCTACATTAAGGGCCACAGTAGACCTCCTAAATCATGCTCGGCCTCTGTCTTTGTTGGACAATTTTAGTCCATCCTCTTCACTCATCTGGGGAGTTTAAATTGTGTGATATTTAAGGCATAATATAGCAAAGTGCTTTGGTATGTGCTTATCCCTAACAGCACAAAAAGTTCTGCTGGAACCATTAATAGGAGAAGTCAATGTGAGTTTTATTTTAGTTTGAGTTTTATTTTATTTAGGAGATATTTACTTGATGTAGCTGGAGAAGCAACAATTAAAAGAGCTATACAATTTCACTCTGTATATCTAGATTGTATTAGAGTAGCATATCTATATATTTCATTTGCACCAGCCATTTTGCTGCACACATCTGCATAGCTACGTCCAAGATGCTTCAGGGGTAAAGGGCCGGGGGCGGGGCCGTGTTTAAAAATACCTGAAGCAATTACATTAGCATAAGATAGTTTTTTCACATTATCATATGAGTTGCTGTTGCCGTACAGTGAAGCGCCTCAAGAACAGCTGCTTTTCATTGATAGGTGAATTGTTTCCCTTAAATTACGGAGAGATGATGGACTGTATATAAGCATCCTTTAGATTGTATTTTTAAAGAGCAGAAGCTCTTTAAAACATATTCTTAAGTAACTGTTAACCTCCAGACAAATTAATTTCTTTGCAATTTTGTACAAACAGTGATTTGTTTCCAATCTAAGATTTGATATACCAAGTTCCAGCCTCAAGCACAATTCTGAAGCCAAGCTCAAATTTTCTGAAAATAAAAAATCATTATAAAACATAAACAAGCATTTAACTATGACATGGAGAATAGGAACAAGAGGAGAGATCATTTTCCTCTGATAGCAGTATTTTTTCTCTGTAGTTTAATCATTTTTACAGGAAAAGAATTAGGTTAGCCTTACCTTCCCTGTCTTAGATTTGGACAAATAATTAAAAATTAAGAGAAGGTAGACTAAAATTAGTTTTAAATGCCATAGTCATATGATAACTGAGAAATAAAAACCACTCACCTGCCCACTGCAATTTGTCTAAACAAGAATGGGACTTAGGGCAAAAATGCTTTCCATCATTGTAAGTGTGGATTTGTCTGCTCTTTTCCATCTTTTGGAGCAAGTCCTTCCCTGATCTTACCTCCTCCAGGATCACAGTTCCAAATTTTTACCTACAGGCTTTCACAGTCCAGCAAAGACTCAAGACTTTTGTCTATCAAAGGCAATGACCCCGTAGCTGGCTTTCAGGTACCAGGCCAGATTTATGTCCCTCCTCAGCAATTCCAAGAAGTGCTGCATCCCCCCGTTTAGCATGCTGCATCCTGACTTTGCCCAAGGGACACACCCAGGCTATTCATTTGTTGGCAAGCGAGTGAGTTGCCTCAGTGGGGCAAGAAAAGATGTTGGTTGCAGGATCCTTCCTCTCTCCACCAGGCGCAGCAGAAACCTAGGCAGGTGCCACTAGCATCTTCCCAGAGACAGGTCACATGTCTGACAAGATACCTCCAGAGACAGGGAATGTTGCCTCCAACAGCTTTGACTCCAGGGACAAGACAATAGTTTCAACTTTAGAGCCAAGACAACGTCCTGTCTGGCACAAGGAGTCAACTCACGAAAGCTGAGTTCCAGCTTTGCAGTGATCGCCACTTGTCAACAGATTTGTTCTGAAGATTCAGACAGGAAGACTGAAAATAAGCCTACTGACATGGGGGCGTAAGAATCTTTTGTGCCCATGGATGCTTACTTAAACCTCGACAGCAAACTGGGACAAGTCACACTCGTGGGTGACCTGAAGAGGTGGCCTTCTGCCATCAGCAGTGTGAAGGGCACTGTGACAGGATGTGTTTGGCTAGTGCAGCCTCTGGCAGCAGAGGAGCAGCACCACCAGGCATCACCACAGCCCAGCAGTGCCCACCACCTGGTCTGTTGGTACCACACCGTGAGCAAAGGGTCGAGCACCAGGAAGATCTAACACCTGTTTGCAGCCTAATAATGCCATTTACTGGTCAGCGGTGAAACAGTTGCCTTCCTATCTATGTTGACATAATGTGGTGGCAAAACACAGGATTTGAATAGTTTTTATTCCTAGCAGGGAAGTGAGCAGCAGTCAGGAAGACATGCATGCAGAGCTGACCAAAGCATGTTGGCTGCCTGTGCTCATTTTTACCCACTCATCCTCCCACAGATGGGTAAGAATAGTACCTGATCACATTGCACATGTGGCTTGCCTTCCCCTGATAAAAGTACTGCAACTTTCAGCAAAAATGATTCAAAACTCCTCTTCCACTCCCACAAATGACAGGCTTCTACCTTCCTGTGTTTGTGAACAGTCAGTTCATTCCTCAACAGCAACCAACAGGACTGGTAGTACCTAGCATGGTTCATCTTCAGGGCTGTGAACACATAACTCACACTGTCTGCTTAGAGTTAAGGGTGCCTATGGGAAATTAGAACAACAGACAGTAGGAGACCTTCCATTCTGCATCTTCTTTCTAGCCCTGGTCCACTGGACACCACACAGGATCCTCAGTCCATGCTGCTTTTCCCTTCAAGGGTCATCTCCCTTCAGGGTCATGACCATACTTTGAAGGAGACACTTCTGGGTACTTTTTATGTGCAGCTCTTGTGATGTCAGAAACATCTTGGACTTTAATGCTCGAGCTACAAAAAGAAATCCCACAGTAATCCCGTGTTATATTTCTTATCTGCAAGATACAACACCTTCATCTTTACAGAAACCATGCTTCAGGTGTACAGCTAATGCACTGCTTCCATCATTGGAAAAAACAAAACAAAACAAAACAGGGATGAGAAGAGGATATGGAAGTCTCTGAGAGACTTTACAGGGTCCCAAGGATGTAGGGAGGCCAAACACGTCCTCTGAAGCTAGAAGCATCATGAAGATGTGTTCAGGAAGTGAAGGACCCACATAGCACTCAGCAGTCATGATTCAGCAGCCCATGGAATATGCCACCATTTATCTGCATGGGAAGGGGATGGACACCTGCCTGAAAGTGTTGCAAAAAATAGCCTGTCTTGCTTAATAGTTCATGCTCTCCTTATCTACCCTCCACCTCTTTCCTGAAGTGCTTTTCTTGCATGTCCTTAAGAGCTATTATCTGTGCACTGCAAAGCTGCAGTCCCAAAACATCCTCCAGCCCTGTGACTTTTCCTTGGGCATGGTAACCAGTGCTAAGAAGGCATCTGCAGCTGCACAAAGCTTGTTTGCATTTGTGTCTTCAGCTTGCCTTTCTAGCGGCCAAACAATTTCATCCCCTCGCAGGCACATGGAGGCATGAAGGAAGGATGATCCAGACCCAGAGCTTGTGGTTGCTTCAGAGCACCCAGTGCTCACACTTCTGCAGTGCTCTGGTTGCTGAGGATTTTATATGTTGTTGCTGGAGAAGGTTTTGATCCTTCTTTTGTTCCATTTTGTTTGATTTTTTTGCTCTTTTGGCCGATGGTTAAAAGCTTTTCTTTCATTACTTGCTGTACATTTTTATTTTGAAATGTGAAGAATGGTGTGTTTGCCCCACTAAGGGAGAGCATGAAGCACTGGGATAATCTTGCTGCCTCTTGCCCCAGTATATCTGGGTATTGTCATCTACTTAAACACATCTGCAGCTACCCATTTTACAGCTATGTATGCCTCCTAGGCAACAGCTCCTATAGTTAATTTGTTAATTCTGAGCTGGCTGGTGAGAAATCCCAGGCACAGTGAGGAGCTGAGTGCTCTAATCCTTGTCTTCTCCACATTCAATGCAGAAATGGGGTTAGATCAGCACATTTGTCTAAGGATTTTGTGATCCTGCTTTCATGCATGATCATCTCCTCTGTCTTTCTCATGCACCCAAAATGGAAGTGGCAGTGCAAAGAAACCGGGTTCCTCAGCATGCGGTCACCCTTGCCCTGTGGCAGTGCTTAGTCTGATCTTCCTGGCTTCTCTGCAGGCCAGGTAAGTTAAATGGATGGGCAACATCATTTCACCTTATCTAATGCTGTGCATGCAGCTGATAATTCATAAGTGTTTGTGAGTCTTACAGCAGGAGGCATGTTCAAATGCAGTACCTCTTATTGTCTTGTGTAGTATTGGTTTTTGCATGCTGGTAAACTTTCATGCTACTGGTCTGATAACTCAATGACTTTTTGGAAACAATTTGTGGGTTGGCACTAAAAAGAGGAGGCCCAGGTTTCCAGCTCAAGTTTAGCCCCACAGTATTTTGATGTTCCATGATGCCTTGACAGAGGGGCTTGCCGTGGATTTGGAGTTCACAGGCCACAAGAATTCCAGGCATGAGTTTGCCTGGAAGAAGGCAGTGCTACCAATTTCTGTGATAGCACTTAATTAATTTAAACTTTACAGCCTGTCTTTGTGAAGGATCATGCTTGCTGACCATCTGTATTATAGGAGGTTTGGGGGTTTGTTTTTATTTACACAAAAGCTGCTTGTGATAAACTACAAGATGCCTGTAGTACCATATAGGAGATAGAGTGTGTTAAAGAATGTCTGATTTTGATGCTTACACGGTGTAGATCAAAAAGTGCTGCTAACAGAACCAAGCAGGAAAGATAGTACACAAACCCAGATTTTCATAGTAGATACAAAGAAGTATGTTTATAGCCTTGAAGAGAAAACTCCTCTACCCCACCTCAAACTCCCACAACATGGCTGGTTCATCAACAGTGAGGAGAGAGGGATCAAAGAAAAGTGAAAAAAATCACAGACCTACACGTGTGTAAAGAGAGGATGACAGACTGTGCTGGGAGAGGCTGTCTAGAGGGTGCTGGCCAAAATGGACAGGTTGGTGAAGGAGGACATGGCTCACAGGAACATGTGGTGCAAGCTGCTGGGTCTCCTCCTTCTGGCTGGTAGTGGGTCTAACCAGCAGCTACAGATACCTGAGGTGATCAGTGCTGGGTCCCAGCTCTGGAGCAGAGCCTGCATTCAGACCATGGGCTGAGATGTCATGGGACCATTATGTAAGCATCCAACCCTCAAATCCAGGAATGTCTCCTACTTCCCAAATCAGATAACTACTTGTACCTCAGCTGAGTAGTGTATAGAGGCTTCTCTGTGCCATTTACACAGGTGCTTCTAGGAAGTCCTTTTTCAGGCTAACATTGCAAAGGGGCTGGTGTCCTGTATGTTCTGGCAGTGGATCAGAGATGCTTGGTTCCTTCTGCACTTCGCTGCTCTTTGTTCCAGCATGCACAAGGGGATGACTGTCTGTGAGGCACTATCAGCAGTGTAAGCAATAGTTCAGGGTGTTTAAAAGGGCACTTTTCAGATTCCTTAATATGACTTAGCCTCTGGATATGTAAGAGATGGGGTAAGCCTGGTGATTATCTGCTATGTACCTGTGCAGCTGAAGAGACACATGCAAACACCCACTGAGACATTGCAAAGGCAGAAACCATCACTCAGAGCAGCACATCATCTGGATGTGCCTCAGTTCTCAAAGCTCATAGCCTGTTTTCTAGTGTGTGGAAACCCTGGGAGAAGGAAGAGATGGAAGTCTGCATGTCTACCTGGGACACACACCTGAACCCCAAACCTGGGATGTGATCTCACACACAGGTGTAAAGACCTAGAAACACAACATACCCAGCAAATTTAGTAGGCAGCAATTTCCCACTTGACAAATTCTAGGCAACACAGAAATTACAGTTAATGTATTCCAGTGTCAGATCCTCTATAAGACAATGTGAAGGGTTCTGTAGGGGAGTTTGGACTTTAAGGAGTGTTTGGATATCTCTGCTCTACTGGGCCCTGAGATACAAGTAAAATCATCCATGCTGCCCATAAAAGTGCCAGGTCAGACCCAAAGCCTGGTCCAACCTGGAGGTGCACAGTGAGTGCTGCAGCCCCTACTGGGGTCTCATTGCCCAAAGACAGAACTCAGTCAGAGGACATTGTGGCTACTCTGAAAAAGGCCCTGCCACCCGCTGGCTGGCATGAGGGTGGCAAAACTGCACAGCAGTGCAGAAACTCACACAGGAGATATGGCTCGTGGGATGTTGTTGCTGATGGGCTTTGGCCCTAGGTAGAGGAAGCATAGCATAGTCAATCCCACCAACCACAGCAGGAGAAGGAAGAGGGGACAGGACTGTCTAGAAGAAGTTAAAATGAAGGGTAACACCAGCTGGTATGGCTAAATGGCTCCCAATTCTCACCCCACTCCTCATCATTTAGGGCTTCACATCTCAGTAGGAACTAATCTAGAAGTCAGCCCACACTGCCTCGATGCCATGGTTCTCTACCTTTAACATCTACATGGATATTCCTTTCTGAAATGCAAATCACGCGGCTCTTAAAGCAAGCTCTTTGATTTTCTCAAGTGTGTTTAGTGCATGACTCTTAGATTTTAGACTACTGCACTTGTAAATAACTTTTAACACAATTACTGGGTGCAAATGAGGATATAGTCTGCAAATGATCAATTACTTGATTACAGCAAATCATGCCAGTAGATGTCTGTGCAGTGTCACTTGAATGCACAAGGAGCTGCAGGTCCAATTATTGGAATATTAAAATTATAACATGCAAAACAGGAAGCAAAGTAAAACATGACTAAAAAAAATGGAGACAGCATTTTGTGGGCAGTGAACTAAGTCTGCTATCCTCTTCACCCCTTCATCTAGGAACTATTAATATAGCTCATAAAGATAGTGGCTAATGACTAGACTTAAGAGCCTAGATTTCTTTGTCTTTGCACTTTTTGTGCAAACTAAAAATTTTGCATTGTTATATAAAATTAACCGTACTCTTTCTGTGGTTTTAATGAAATAGTGGTTGTCTTCAAAGAGAGGGGTATTTATTAGACTATGACTATCTCTCAGTTAAAGCTTTTCTTTTGTACATGCTCCTTCAGCACATCACATCCTCGAGTACTTACACAAACCCACAAGTTAAGGTGAAGGACTGCATGTCTCGACTTGTAAATGTATATTTACTTTATGTGTACTAGTACTGAAGCAGAGTCATTAAAAACTCTCTACAAAATGCCACATTTTTTTCACTGCTAGATCAATAATGTCTTGAATGCAATCATTTAAAAAATAAAATTGCCTGTTTCTTTGTTAAATATCTTTTGCTCAGTAGGTTACTTTAATAGTGAATATGCACAATGCAAAGCACCATTTCTCATGTCCTGAGCCAAAGTGTGAGTGAGACTTCACAGTTATGGGCCTCACAGAATGACCCTTTTTGAAAGAAACAGGTTGCCTTGGTGCTGTGCCTTCTCAATTCTTTGTGCTGGAGTGTCTTGGCTGTATGAAGAGTTCTCTGTTTTTTAAAAAAAACACAGTAGCACACAGGAGAATCAATCTCTCTGAGTGAGGAATGGCTTATGAAAGAATAGCAATTACTTCTTTCCAAAATATTTTTTAGGGGAAAAAAAACACAGGGTCAGAAGTTTACCTCTGAGTACAGCTTTTTGGCCTAGGACAGCAGAGATTTGACCCACAGGGATTATCACATTATGCAGTGTCTCAGTGCCAAGCCCAGGAACAATGCCACACCAGTCTCCTACCGCGGTGCTGCAGGCAGAGCTGAGCTCTCCTTATGGAGGAAGAAACCAAGTTCACTCAGGAACGTGCTGTTCAGCATCACCCACACAGCACTAGTTCACAGTGCCTCAGAGGCTCTTAGAGCTATTAGGAGGTATTCACAGGTATGAGGTGTAAGCAAGTCGCAGCAACTCCTGTTCCTGTAGACGGTCTCTGTAAATAGCTGCAGCCGTATTAACTACCACACAGAAAGCCTCAAGCGCAGGCACGGAAATCTATGTGTGCTTTTTGCAAAAAGCAGGAGGGTGACATAGTCACTCTGAACATCCCTCTCAAGCTTCCCCAACTCTGCTGCCCTGTCAAATGATTTTCTGCAATGAACTCTTCTCCAGAAAACTTACCATTAAAAGAAAAGACAGCATGTGGGTGTAACCAATCATTTGGAGGATATTTATAACTCTTCTGCTGGAGACTTGTGCTGTTGCACTGAAGACATTAAGCAATCCTATTTCTAGAGATTGAGTAGAAAGATGGCAGTAACACACCTCTGCCAGTGGTTTGGTTTTTTTTTAATTGCGGAAAGATGTGAGATGGTAAAATTAGTTTGTTTCATACTTACCTTGGACTTCCATTTGTGCCTAAGGCTTTTCATTGCTCGGGATAATGCAGCCATTCTCAAATGAATGGAGCTTCTGTTCTACACAGAGATGTTCACTCTCCCTCTCTGTCTCCCTCCATGTACATGTATTTGTTAAATATAGTCACATTGTCATATCATCCCTTTCTGGTCCTCTGCTGTGACAGTCCAGCTGGTACTGTGACCTCTTAAGACAGAAGCAACTTTCTGAGATGGTCTCATCTGCTCTGAGCACTGTCATCCTTCATCCCAGGCTCTTGCACTTCACCTAAACAGGCAAATGTTCAACATCTTGGAACGTCAGTATTCTGATGGAATTATCTTCAGACCTCTGAATCCTGATGCTTTATGATCAACCTCTTGTAACCTCTGTCTTTGGTGAAAAAAAGGCTGCTTTTTTATACAAGGATAGATAACTCATGAAAAATGGGATCCATTAGCCATTTTCCTATTATAGCTACTACTAAAAAAACCTAGAAGCATGCAGAATGTGTCAGAAGCTTTTACCATTAGAACATAGAAACGATTGTCCAGAGACGCTCTTGAACCTCCATTCTTGTAGGTCTGCAAGGCTGAGCTAAACAAAGCCATGGCTGACCTAGTCTAGCATTGGACAATACTCCCTTTTTAAGCTGTAGTTTTAACTGGATGATCTCCAGGTATCCCCACCAAGGAAAATTTCTAATCTCCTATGAATTTATTAGTATAGAAAAAAAAATAAACAACAACAACAAACCAACCAACCAACCAACAACAACAAAACAAACCAAAACCACAAAAAAAAACACAAAAAAACAAAACAAACAAAAAACTCCACAACCAACCAACCAAAAAAAGTAAAAACTGCATGTACATTGTCTACAGAAGTCTCTGTTAGTTATCTTTGCACAAAAAGCGAAGCATTTCTTTTCAGAGGAAATTAACTTGGGTAAGAATGATCAGCAATGAAAAGAGTGGTGGCAATGAAAAGAGGGGTGGCTGCAGCTGTTCTATTAACACAGCATGATCACAAATTAATAATTGCACCCTCTTTGTAATCCTGTTCTATCTATGGATATATCTGATTGCTTTCTAATGAATTCTTAATCAGCTTATGTGAAATAAATTATAAGCAGGAAACCTCAATAGGAACCTCAGCAATAAAGGAGGAAGAGATGCATGTCTGCTCCCAGTTTTGCAAAGGAATTTATCTTGATTTACACTACCTCATTCCTTGCACAAGCATGTGGAAAATGGAGGCAAAGGAAGTGTAAAATCCAGCTATTCCCATTTGGAGCTGAACACAGCATCCACCTATGGAAAGGCACAATCTTCCCCAAAGCAGCTTGTGTTCCTCATCTGCCCTGTACCAGGCTGACATGCAGGTCTGATCTGTCTGGACAGAAGGGCTCCAATACAAAAACAGTAGGAAAGGACACTTTTCTCTGATTTCTCATAAAAAGGATAGATAAATCATATCAGGCAGCTCTGGCATTAATTTATCCTTGTCTACATTTGAAAATATTATTGGGGATTAGATGCTGAGACAAATCCCAAATGAAGGAGGCTTGAAAACTGTAGGGATTTGGAAAACAATTTGCAAAATAGTGCTCACAGGTAGGCTTTATTAGTCCCAGAACAACCAAAATATTTCTTATTGCTCCAATTCCACATAGCATTAAGGTCCCATTTTACTTTCTGTCTGCCTAGAAGACATGATGTAACTAGAAAAACGTTCTTTGCCACTCAAGAAAAGTAAAAGATCTGTACTGAATTGCTGCCTTTCCTGATTCCACCTCTAAGAATAACATTTATCATAAAGCACATACAAAGAAACTTCCTATAAATACAACGCTAAAGCAAATATTTAGTCAGTCATTGAGAAATGAACTAAGAATTTTCCACTCGTTATTGTAGCTGGTAAAGGTTTACATTCTGATTCTTATAAAAGGATTTATATAGTGCTGTAAATTTACAAAGCACTTTCCAAACATAGATAAGACATATTCCCTGGCAAAAATGTCATGGAAGACAAATGCAAGAAGAGCTGCAGGAGCAATCCTTGGAAATAGTTAGGGACTGCAGAGTCTTGACAGTATGCTTTAAGTGGATATCAGTGATCTGGAAAAATCACAGCCTGATTCTTCAGCTTCATGCATCAGCTCCTACAGATACAAAATAAATTATTGAGGGACATGATTTCTGCTCAACACCAATAAAAGCAGAAAGATCCTGCTTTTTTCATTCTGACACCTAAAAAATATTTAGAAATTAGCAGCAGGTAGAAATCCAACCACTAGATTTGAACCAGAGATTCAAAACTTGGTATGTACAAAACCAAACCAATATCCCGAACTGAAAACAAAACCCCGATTTTGTGACAAAGACCATTTCTAAAATGGGCTCTTTGATAATTAATAATCAAAATATCATTAAGAGAATTCAATATTTGGTCCAGTTTTGGACACAGACTTCTGACCTAGACAACAACACTAGAGATTTGGGGATGTCTTCTATACTGTCCCACAGTTGATGGGATTTGGGAGCTTGGGGCTGCTCAAAATCACTGAGCTAGCACAAAACAGTTGCAGCATTCCGCACAATTAATACTAAAAATGTTTTGTAGAACAATTCTGTTCAAGCTGTATATTTTCTCTCTTATTGGATTTTGCTACTGTAGCAAACAAAATGCTCCATTTAATTTTAAATGAGTCAATGAACTAGTAAAACTCCATTACCTGCAAGCTTGTCTAAAAGCCTCAGCTTTAAAATCTCTGAAATACTGATGTTAAGCTCTATGATTTATTCTCAGGGACTGGACTTAGGCCTTTGTCTGGGAAACATTGTCCAACTCTGTTACTTTAAATGTGAATCTCTGCTTGTGCAGAGTATCCTCCAACAACATGGAAGGAAAGAAAGTGCTTCAAATAAACAAATAAACAAAGACTGAAAGAGAGATTAAGAGGGGAGGAGTACCATGAATGAATGTGTCTCTTCTGCATCCAATTCATGACCTGAAAATGCACTTCAGTTTAAAGCAACTTTTGCACAAATTTCACTTATTTCCAAATTGGCATCAGCTACTTAAGGTGAGGATCACATTCATTTTTTTGTCCATCTGCATTTCCTGAGATACTGAAGGTTAAAATGCAAGTCTGCATGGTGGATGAAATAATTACAGTAAACATTGTCAGAGCCCTTTGGATAGCTCACTTCCTTTATTAACCTTTTTATCAGCAGGAACCCTGGCCAGACTTCAGTAAAGGCAAAGATTCAGAATTTCTCATGGGAAAAAATGTTGGCTTTTCTGACAATATTAAGAAAAAATATTAGTATAATAATAATTCAGATATGTATATTGGGGTCAAGCTCCTTTACAGCTCTTTAGTGATCTCTGAGCTCCCCATACTCCAGATTTTCTGTTGCATGAAGTAAACACCTGTGGGATTTTGGCACACTGCCCTTCTGAAGTGTGGAAAGTTGAAAGACTTCCAGGGCACAAAGCCACAGTCTCATCTTTTCCTTATCACATGCTTCCTTCACACATAATACTTTTCTAGTTCTCCTAAGTTTACTTACTGCTTCTTCCTTGGTCATCTTTTGAGTCTCCTAATCAAGGAAGGTGACAGTGGTCCCATGTGCTTCCCCACCACTGTTCCTCCTCAAGCCCCTGTATTACAACCTCAGCTGGAGACCCATCTCCACCATGGTGCCATAAGTGTATTCAGCATTTCTGTGTGGCCTTCAGGAAATCATCTAGCACAAGTACTCCAGGACAGATAATGTCATGTCATTCTTCAGTCTGGTCAGCATGATTTTAGCCTGTGCCTTTCTTCTGAGAACTTTTGGAAAAATGAGAGAAAAATTAATGTTAGAGCTACAAGACAGGCAGAGCAAGGGGATGGTATCTACTTAGGTCTGAAATTTGGACACTTAAAGATGGAGAGGATCCTGGCTAACATAGAAAGAAAAAGGATAATGGCACTCATCTCCTAGGGTGTTTTTTAAATTCACTTAAGATATTTTCTGACTTTTAAGACAACAAGGTAAGTTTGAAAACCTGGACTTTTTACTGTCTAGTGAGATGGTCAGTTTAACAGAGCCTGTGGCCAGCACTCATACAATTCTGGGATCTGGCCAGCTTGGTTTTCAGACCCAAACTCGGTCTGCACAAAATGGAAGGAACATCCAAAGTGACTTAAAATTACCTTTGATCCTTGCCTCCAATAACTATTCATTTCCTCTTGCTGAAGAGACTTGTAAAGGAGTCCTGCCTGTGCAACATGAACATCCCATTTGTTCTGCTTTGTCTAGAGTTAGGTCTTTGTTTGATAATTAGATTTAATGCACTAAGAAGCAAAGAAAATAATTAATTTTCAGAAAATCTACTAGTATAAAATGAAGCTTGTGTTTCTAAAACGTCATTTTATCAATACTAAGAACCGTGCATACATACTAAGGTACGTATGGAAAAATCTTCTCAAATCAATTAGTCTGTGTTTTTTTCTATGACTATTTCTTTCACTAGTTTTCCCAAGGCCTTTCTGAAGAAACCAACTGTGACTTGGCCAAAAGGTTTGGTATTGAAAGCAAGCTGATTCTGTTTGGGATTAGATGACAAGGCTGCTGGAGATCATTTAATGGTCATCAGAAAGATTCAAGTTATTCTGTGTGTCACTGAAGCTGAGCATGTTCCTTTAGGTCGATTTAGACTCTATGCCAATTTTGAGAATCCTTCAAATTTGTTAAAAAGACACTTGCGCCTCTCTGAAAACACTTTTTAGAAAGCCCAAAGAAGCTTTCAAAGTGCAGACAACTGGTATCATCTATCTAGATAACTTTATGCACCACACTTTTTATTCATCCCTTTTGCCACAAACCCTTGATTTTTACTTGACGACAGGGAAGACATGTTTTTTACTCATTCCCTACAGCTTAGCCTGCAGAATCACTATGAAGCAGTGCCTTTACATAGGTGTTATTATGAAGACAGAGCAAGACTGACCATCATTTAAACTGACATTATTCTACTGGGTAGGAACCCAAAAGCACTAGAAACAAAACCCCAAAAGTCTTCCATCTTTTGCCAAGTGCATACTAGTGCACCCATTTCTAGTCACCTGACATATTTTAAAAGTATCTTTGATTGCCCCAGTGGTATAGGAGATGTCATATCAAAAGAAGGCATAAATCTGCAGCCATCCTCACCACAACTTTGATACCTCTAGTGACTATGCTGGGTACTCTTTCATTAATGAATACCTGCAAGGTAAACACATATCGTATCTTTCCTCTGCATTTGCTCCTTTGGAGAGGAAGCTCCAACTAGGAGAGCAAGCCTTAAACTGTGTGCATTAAATGCCAACTGTCGTCAGGAAAACTGTCTGGTTACATCAGTCTGGCCTTCCTCCCTGTCCCCAGATGATAAAATCAGATTACCAAATAGCTGTAATGCCTAGAAATTTTTTCCCAATGTTATTTTGTCCTTTAAGCTGCAGACACTATTCTCAGAAGACTATAACTGAGAATGGAGGAACCAAAATCAGTTTTCATGGAAAGATTTTCATAAGCTTTGGAGCTCTTGAACCTGTGTGGAGACCTGGCTCTTATGAGGATTGGCACACTTCCCTCCATCACTCACTTGTTGTCATCTTGAATAAGTAGTTGCTGTAACTCTTTCTATAAGAACATTAACCCTTTTGATGCAACTTAGATATGCGCTGGGAATGCTTGTGGACTGAGGCTTCCTGTTTGTGAAGACACCTGCCTGGTTCTTTGTCTAGTAGACTTGGATATCAGTTCAGATTTAAATTTCTGTGCCCTGACAAAGTTGGGGCACATTAGGAATGAGAAGTAAAACATGACACATCTAGGAACAATTCCATTAAAAACTGAGATGCCAGTGGAGTGCCAGAGGTAAACAGAGCATTTCAAAATATTTATCTAAATTATGCTTAAGTCAAAGATGAAATGCATAAATCTGTGCTTGGATGTAACTGTTAGGACCATGGGAAAATTTATGGGTGTTGGCCTTGATGTGTGTGTGTACTGGGCACCTCTGGCTTAGACAGCAGCATGATGTGTTTAAAGAATAAGAAGAAATATCAGTGCCCAAAGAGACAGCTAGATATAAGCTACAAGTGATTCATTTTGCAGATCTAAACATTTCCCTGTCTGCCGTTGAAAACCCTTACCTATTATCTATAACACAACTCACATTAAAAGCATTCTTCAGAAACATTCGGCAAACAATCATTCAACAATCAACAATCAACATTCAACAATCATTCAAAAGCAAATATTCAAAATGCTCTGTTTTTCAAGACAGTGCTACCACAGTTGCATTGTGGTTGATTGCTTCAAATTAGTAGTATACATTTGCTTACATGCATGGACATGTAAACACACACATGTGCAAACATACAAAAGCGCTGTCAATTTAAAAGAGTTTAAAATACTACAGCATCACATTTTTCAGCCTGCTTCTCACCAACAACTAGAAAAAAAAAACAAAACCAACCAAGTTCTGGATTAAAGAAAGAATTACATCAAATTAACAAAACGAATTCTCAAATAATGTAAGATGTTAAAGCTACTAGACGAAGGTTGAGTTAATATACTTACAATGAGGTAAAATTTCAGGGAAAATTTTGAGTATTGTATCATTCTTTATAAGGCATAACAATTTTCCAAGTATGCAATTTCATCTTGATTGACTAACAGACTGCAAGCAGCATCTCATTTATTTTATTTTTCTGCTATTCACTATACTTGCATTCTATTTCTTCTCCACCACTCCACCTGGCAGTCTTACAGATCTATTGATGACTCCGGCTCTGTATTTACAATTGGGCGGCAATTAAAATCTCAAAGGTAAATTCATACCTGTTTCAGTACACTCTTCATCATATTAACATGCTATGACTATGCCAGCAATGTAGACTGCCCCCTCATTCTGAAAAGTGCTTTAAATTGGCTGAAAACTTATGTAAAACTCTTGAGCTCTCTGAGGATATGTCCTCAAGACTAGTGTCCTGGGACTCCTAAATTCCTCTCATTTCTTTCCTTGCTTTACAGAGAAAAGGGTAAATTTATTTTCCTGCCCTATTCTGTTGACATCATAAAGCTGGATGCTGCCTTGTTTTGCTGCAAGCTTAAAAAAGCACAGAAAGCACCTGCATCCACTTTACTATTTATCAAATTGCATAGTTGCAATGCCGAAACATTTGGGATGTTGTGGACCTCTATGTGTAATAGCATGAGTAATGCTGCTTCAGTTGAATAATTTTTTATTCAAGTATTTTGCATGATCCCTGTTTTACTAGGGCCATGAATAAAATCTTACAAAAGTTATGATCACTATAAAATGGAAAATCCTAATCCTTAGAACAAGTCAGGAAGTACAGTGTTCCAAAAAATAAGCCAGTCCCAATTGCAACATGAGAGGAACACATAATTTGCCCATACAGAAAGGAACCCTTGTCCCCAAAATTTGTGTTGTAGCAGAAATACATGGATCATCACATGGACCAAACAGAAAGTACATACTTCATGCAACCAGTGAAACACCAAGATGGTGTTGGTAAACCACCAAGATGGTACAGTTGCTGGCCAGTGAAATTGTGACTTTTTCTAACTTCTTCCTTCAGCTTTTCAGAAAAAAAGTTCTGATTCCATATGAAGACTCTATTAACCCTTCTTTTTGGGTTTTTACACAAGCTTCACTGCCATTGTATCTTCTGAACGGCAACTACAAATAGTTTCTTTGATACTAGATTATTTTAAGGTTTTCATTATATCAGATTGTTTAGAAAAAGAAAAGAAGTACTGAGATCCACCACCTTCTCTAAGGAACAGAATATTGATTCCTCCATGGACACTTGAGAAAAAGGCACTCGAACAAGAGAATGTACAACAGTGAGAAAAGTCACAGTTGCACAGGAGAGTTTTTACTTTAGTGTCATGGTCATGGTCAGGTAAGAGCCCTGATCTTTCTTGTCCCTTTTCTTTCTGTCTTTCCAGTCATTCAGCTTCCCAATGCTATATAATACCAGGAGGACTTTTTGCTTAAGATACACAGAAAAAACTTCTGCTTTGTCCTGCCAATGGACTGGGTTGAGAGAGGGCATTTCAGCACCTCCAACACCTCCGGATGCAATCCTGAGGCCCTCTGGTACCCCCTTCTTTGCAGACATCATATTATTTTTCTCCAGTTCATAACAATACCCAGTTTGTTGATCACAATCCTCCCTCTATGCTCCCTACAACATACTGTCTCACTTCTGTCTCCTCTTCCTTGTGAAATTGCCCAGCATTACTAGGCACATAACAAGTGCTGATGACTGTTGCTTGCAGGCACAGCTAATCTAGATGATCTTCTTCCTCTGTAGCTGCAGTTTATGATATGAACACATAATGAAATTTCCAGCTGCTCTCCCCAGTCAAGAAATAGGAAGTATGGAAAGAAAGGAGTTAAGAGATACATCCTGACAGATCTCCAAAGACTGCAAATAAATGCTTTGCAAACCAGGGTGGAACCAGAGACACAGCCTGGGCCTTAAGAGGACTCCATTACTTCTAATTACATTCTGAGTTTGCCCCACAGATGCTTCCCTTTCCTTCTGAGGGGACAGGATGACTAGAAGACAATCTTTATCACATCTCTTCTTTAATCTCATCTAGCCAAGTACATATACTTCATTTCTGGAAAAATTTCCCATAAGTCTGTTCCTCCATCGTTTAAATATTTTTGTGGTTCTTTTAATAGTAGAACAGGAAATACAACCAAAATAGATGGAATAAAGTTGAGCTGACTTCAAGAAGTCCAGATGTTTGGAAGTTATACAAATGTCTAGATCAAAATCACTTTCTGGTCTAGAAGTCAATCTGGCAAAGCATGCCAAGAATATTAATGAAGTCAATTTTGTCATTTTTTCTGATTTTTATCTCTCTTGGAAATGCTAGAAACCATCCTTCAACATTTCCATTTGAAGTCCCACAAAACACAAGTAAATGGAAAGGCAGAGGAAACAATAAAAGTCAGTGGTTGATTGGTTTGAAGTTTGGGATAAAAATCATGGCAGTTTATATCTCTGTCTGTTTTTTCATCCCTAGCACTCCTGTCAAGCTCAAGTCTCTTAAAATACAACTTCTGTGATACCTACTGTGGTAAGCAGTGGCCAGTTGAAGCTTAATCTGAGCACTTGATCTCTTATTTCTCCCCTCAAGTACTCTCTCTCTCACATGTGTCTATGGTCACTGTGAAGAGCTGCTGACGTTCTGCTTGATGACTCTTGTAGCCAAGAGCCGCACCTTCAGCCAGAAGATATTGCTCAGCACATGTGTCCAGAGCACTTCAAAATCTTCCATCTGGCTACACGTGTGCTGGGTTTGTATCTGGCAGGGTTTTGGTAGTGTGGGAGGGGCTACTTGTGTGGGCTCCTGTAAGAAGCTTCAAGAAACTTCCCCAGCTCCAAGTCAGATCCATCTCTGGCCAAGGTTGAGCCAATCAGCGCCTCTGCAATAACATTTTTAAGAGGGCAAAAGCTGTTGGGTGAGTTCTTCTCCTTCAGCCCATGGTGAGATGTCAGGCTTAGTCCTTGCAGACCTTAGAGTTCAATGGTGGGAGAGAATCCTGTCTGCAGCCCATGGAGAATCCCATGCCAGAGCAGGGGACTGTTCATGAAGAAGGTGTTCACTCTGAGGGAAGTCCACTCTGCAGCAGTCCAAGGCTGGGAGGACCACAGCCTGTGGAAGGGACCCATGACTGTAGAAGATCATGGAGGACTGTCTCCTGTGGGAGGGACACCACGTTGCCATAGGGAAGGACTGTGAGCACTTTTCCCTCTGAGGAGGAAGGAGCAAAAGGAACAACATGGAACAGACTCAGATTGAGCACAAAACCCATTCCCTGCCTCCCCCATGGTGGAGAGAAGGTAGCAGAGCTAGGCCCAGAAAGAATGGAGGTGTGGCTGGAAGCTGTTTTTAAGATCTGGTTGTATTTAACACTGTCCTGCTCTGATCCAATTGGTGGATGGGTGGTGGTGTTTAAATTACATTGATTTTGTTTCCTCAAGTCTAGTCTGTCTTTTGCCTGTGACCTTACTTGGTGAGTGAGCCCTCACTGTCCTTTATCTTGACCCTCAAGACTTTTATTTTCTGCACATCTCACCAACAGGGAGGTAAGAGTGAGCTAGTGGCTGTGTGGTACTTTGCTGCCAGCTGGGTGGGCTTAAATCACAACAGCACCCAATCTGCCTAAGACACTGCCTACGTCATCTGGGCATCCACAGCATGATCAAACTACACCATTTGCCAGCTCCACACTTGAGCACAGGAATGTCTGTTTCTCTGGTATTGCCAAAGCAAGCCACACCCCACCTTGTGCTCTCCTAGCACTGCTGTGAAGATCACCCCCAGTCATTTATGTTAAGCCACCTGCATCAGCTAGTCCTTGCCAGCCAAATCCAGGATAAATCGCTCACCTCAGCTTTAAACTCCCTTGTGCTATTCTCCTCTTGCTTGCTGACTCCTACCTCCAGAAGATTTTTCTTTTCTTTCTGTATTTTCCTTCCTGACAGCCAACTTCCTTAAGTAATTACCCATGGCATTACCTCCTTATCTTTCTCTGAGCCCTGTCTTAAAGCTCAACTTTGTTCTGAAACCATAAAATCTTGGCACTGGCTAGAGTGCCTGCTTTCAGACACCACAGCCATTTTTGCATCCTAGAGTACAGAAGAGGGGAAAAGGGGGCAAACCCACCTTTTGTGAGAAGTAGCCCTGGTGAGTGAGATTGTGGCACAGGCAAAACTGAGACTGCCTCTCCTCCCTTTCTCTTTGCCTAGGATGGGTAACCTGGCAGCAGCATTATTTACAGAGACTGTGAAGCACAGAGATGGTAAAAAGCAGCATCAGGACAGCCTAAAAAGCTGGGATGTGGACCACACAGCAGAGACACAACTCAGGACTCACCCCACACTATGGTCAAATCTCAGCAGTGATCCAAATCACTTTGAGGAGAACATCACATTTTCCACAAGCTCCTTCTTCTTTATCCTTGCCTCATTATTCTACTCAGCTCTTTGTGTAGAATAGAGAGATAGGTTTTTGATAATCTGATCTGAAGCCCAGTGGATTTTTTTCTACTGATCTCAGATAGGGGAGACTAAGGACTACAAATAATGTGCTACCTCTTGAGTTCCCATAAGGAATTTTGCTCAGAGCATGAACATAAATTGCCACGAACATGGCTTCTTCTGAGTTAGCCCACACATCTCACTCCCAGTAATTGGTGCCTGTGTCAATTATCCATTAAAAAAAATCAGTAATTTTGGTAAATGTACAGGCCAGGTGCAAGGCAGTCATATTTAGCATAAATGTAGAGTATACATTTATTTGTATATAATTGTAGTTATTAATATATATGTGTCAATTTTAAGTACAAGCATTTAGAGATCTGTGTAGTTTAAACACATACCCACAAAGAGACGTGCCTAGACTTACCTTTTGGCCAACCCAGGCCAAACCTGTATGAGGATGCCAAACCTCATACCCATTTTGTTGGGGTATTTTTTGAAACCCTCATGTTTAAAAGCCATGAAATGTCTTTAAGCTGAGATTTGACTGTATTAAAAGACATGGAACAAATCAGGCAGGAGTTTTGGGCTTTTCTGGAATACTTCACAAGGTCCTGTTGAATGGACAATGTGATGGCAGCTTGCAATACTGTTTGCAATCCTTAGAATCACATTCCTGGCACAAACATTCATAACTGCACATTTGAAATAATTTGTTTCTCAGTCATCGCAATCTGTGTTTCGCAGGCATCAGACTTTCACCTTCAACTCCGTTTTCTGAATCACTGCCTGGAATTTATTTTCTTTAGTCTGGAGGCAGGTGGTTGCTCTTAGACACCTGAAGCCCTTATGTGAACACCCCACTGATTTCCATAGGGGATCTCCCCAGACTGAGAAGGCAGGCTTTGATCCACCACGGGCAGGCAGAATCAATTACAAATTGCTCCCCTCTGCTTTACTAACCTCTAAACTTCAGGATTGGAGGTGAGGAGTGTGTTAGGGGAACAGCAGCCATCTGCAATGCTTTCTCCCTGCAGCAAGGTAGAAGTGCAGGGTGAGCCTGCGCTGAACTGTGAACCGTTCTATCAGCCATGCTGGGGAAGCCCTGGCCATTAAGCACATCACCCATACAAACTGCATCCCCAAAGGTTTCACAGAGATCAGAACTACACCTGTGAACCTGATAAAGAACCAAACTGCTTCAGTGCCATTACAGTCCCAGAATGGGCGGGGAGCTGAAGGTGATTCTTGTATTTGGCATCAGAGACTAAGAAAAATACCCAGTTTTACCAAGCCAGCAATAAGAAGACTAAACTAAAAAACAATGATCATAAAATATCCACCGGATACAGTGGATCCACTAATCCACTGTCACAGGTTGCCCAGAGAGGTGGTAGATACCCCATCTCTGGAAACATTCAAGGCCAAGTTAGATGGGGCTCTGAGCAACCTGATCTAGTTGAAGATGTTCCTTTTCTTTGCAGGGGGTTGAACTAGATGACCCTAAGGTCCCTTCCAATGCAAAACATTCTATGAAATTGTGGTTCCTAGGTCAGTGCTACTAAGCAAAGTGGTAAAAAAGGGTATAGGCAATCAGTGTTTCTCATTCAAATGTTTTTAGCCTCAATTTAAAATGTTGGATTATTACTCAAACATGCAATTATTTTTTTTTATTTTTCAGTGATCTTGGGGAGACTTAATTTACAGAATTGTAGGAAAGGTAAGGATGGCTCAAAGCTTGAGAGATGAAAAGAAGGCAAAAGGAGGGTAAGGGGAAAAGACAAGTGTCAGCTTGAAGAGAGGACATGGGAGGGTGAAGAGAAACACATGAATTCCCTGTTCATTGTTTTTCCTACTTGTGATGTAAACATTTAATATGCTTTTCAATAATGTCATAACATGTTCAGGTAAAATTTATTAGATAAATTCACATCTATGAAAGAAGTTTTCAATCCTGAACTCTGTTTTTGAAAGACAGGGGAAGATAGGAAAAAAAATAACCCTTGATATTGGAATTCTACAAATTTTAGTCTCCTGAGAGTCTGAGATTGTTGTTGTTGTTGTTGTCGTTGTTGTTTTTCTAAAGGGCTATGCCTCTTTTTCAAAATTTCCAAGCCCTTTCCTACCGATCTTTAAGCACTGTTTATATACGTGTGTGTTTATTTTGTCCTATGGCTACATGGAAAGGAAATTAATAATTTTACTGAAAAATCTCTTTTGTAATAATGTCATTTCAAGGGATTTGTTTTTCCGTTTTAGAGGATAAGCTATTCTGTTTGATGGTGAAGACTGTCTGCTGGAAATGCCTGAATAGGTGCATGGGATGGTGTCTGTTGATTAGCCTGAAAGTAATGAAAAACAGCAAGTTTCCTTGCAAGCCACAGGAAGGGCTCTCCAGCTCCCTGGGCCCCATCCCTACTTCAAATAGTGTTTTTTTAAAAGATATTAGCGTGCTGCACTGTTGCACAGTTTGTACTAAGGTAATCTTCCCAGGCATATAAGCTTGCCCTTCCAGATGGAGCTGGATCCCACATCCTGGAGTGCCTGATGGGGAACTCAGATGGGGTACAGTGTGCACACATGTCCCTGCCCAGGCCTGGCAGGGAAGATGGGAGTTTGCAGAAATTTCTTTCATTTTGCTCTCCATGTGGGCACAATTGCCATGGCTGGCACTGCACTGGGATCCATGGGATGGGAAGAGGATGTGGGATATCTCCTATGAGGAAAGCCTGAGAGCTCAGCCTGGAGAGGAGGGCCTTTCAATACTTAAAGGGAGCTTATAAAGAAGATGGAGATAGTCTTTTTAGCAGGGCCTTTAACAATAGGACAAGGAGTAATGGTTTTAAACTAAAAGAGAGTAGATTTAAACCAGATAAAAGGAAGAATTTTTTTACAATGAGGATGCTGAAACACTGGCACAGGTTGTCTAGAGAGGCTGTAGATGTCCCATCCCTGGAAATACTCAAGGTCATGTTGGATGGGCAACCTAACCTCACTGAAGACGTCCCTTCTCACTGCAGTGAGGTTAGACTAGATGGCATTTAACCCTTCCAACCCAAACTATGCTATGATTCTATGACTATATCGGGAGGATGGGGGAATTCAGTCATAAAGAGGGCACCTCTTATGAAAACGTGCACGCAGAAATATCATGAAGCAGAGCATTTCATGGTTAGTTCCATGATTAAAAGAACAAAGAGGGATTACCTGAATGGCTTCAAGTAACAATGCAGCTGTGAACTCAGTATGCTCAGGAGGTTTAAGTAATATAATCCTACAACATGGTATTCACAGTGACACTATAAATACTTTTCAGTTCATAGCAATTAATTCACAGGTGTCAGGTACTTGTTAATGTAAATGGATTTCATATAATTAAAGACCATAGTTCAATATCTGAGCTCAGTAGAACAATAACAGTCAGAAGGGCACACACAAAATCCTGTCTGCAAAGAAAAAAAGGTTTTGCAATGCTTTAAACTGTGTAAGGTAAACCCAGGACTGTTGCATGCACAGGCAAATGATAAGCAGAGAAAACACCTGAGGTGCTGTGATCCACTGACTGGTGTATCTTAGCTCTACTCCACCACAGAGCCAGCATTTAACAGGGACCAGGGGGTCTGTTGCACTGGCTGGCATCACCCTGTTCCCTGTGCCTGTTGTCTCCCATAGGCATAGCTGCCATGCTGGGGGAGGGAGCTGCCTCTTTAGCCAGGAAGCAGAAGTCATCTGGAAGGGACAAAACCCAAAACCAGTGTGGATGTAGGAGCAGCAGTGGTGCAGCCAGAAGAGCCATATCATGGCCTCTGCTGTGCCAGATCAACCCAGCACTTCCCTTGTGCTTTGGAACACTGCACTGACACTGTCAGGCTCCTGTAAAAAAGGGTAGCTCTGACCAAATGTTTCCCTTCTTCCTCCTTATGCCAGAGCTACCAAGTCTGTGGCTACACTGATAGTCAAAGAAGGGAGCTGATCTAGCAGAAAAGTAAATGGGTATAAACCCAAAGGTTCATTTTCAACCAAACCAGTTCTTGAGTCCAGTTCGACAAAGAATGGTACAAACATAGCACAGAAGAAAAGAAGCAATGATAAGATGGGGGAGGAAGGATTGTTTCCTGAAGGAGCAACACCAAGTGGCTTTTTTGGTTTCTCATGAAGATGGGAATAAATTTTCCTGCATTCTTCTCACTCTGCAATGCATGGATGAGTCATGCAATATAAGAACAATAGAGTAATAACATTAGAGATGCTGTGGTGGGCTTCCTAATGATCTAGATTCAGTAATTTGTTCATCTCCAACTCACTGTAGGATGTCATCAACCCACTCACATTCCTCCTTTCCTTATCTAACCTAAAGAGCAATTCCACCCTTGCCGACAAGGGACAAAAGCCCAGCAAATAGTGGGCTGGAAGACTGAGAAAAATAATATTTCATCTAGCTTAATGGAAACAAAACAACTGAATTCCAATCTGAGTAAAGTGGTCTCAACACACAATGCCAACCTACTTTGAATAGATGTGCAGTTTGAGGTTTCATAGTGCTGTCAGTACTGTGAAGCCTGAATAAACAGAGAAAACAGAGCTGAATACAACCAGTTCTAGACCTGCAGCACTGTACAGAGTCAATAAAATGCACTTACACACAAACTACTGAAATATTCTCTGTTGCTTGCAGCTTTCACAAAACCAGGGCAGAATTTCTGTAAACACACGTATTTTTATGGCACTCTTCGGGATCCTCAATCCCAAACCTCTCTTTAGGGTAGGGACAGCTCTGAAACTGGATCCAGTTTTGATGCTAGACCAATGTGTCCAGGGTCTTCAAGCATCTCCAAGGCTGGGTATACCCTCCCTCTCTGGGCAATCAATGCTTGACAAAGGTTCTGACAGAGGCACTTCAGCTATCACATAATCTGTCCAAAAACCAGAGGAGGCAATAGTATAGGGAGCTCTAGGATAAAATTCTGGATTTATACAATTCATCTCAGGCTGATGATGGGTGTCTCAATCCAGCCTGGTGCCAGCTGGCATGCAGAAAGGCAGCTGGCCTGTCACAATCTGAGAAACCTGATATTCCAACCAGCTATGGTTTGTGTTAGCTGGTGTCAGACTGAGAGATGTGGTGATCACTCTCTCTCTTCAACCGTGTTCCTTGTGCCTGAACTCAGGTTTTATCTTGAGCAGACACAGGGGTCAGCTACTGGGCCCTTTCCCTGCCACCCCAAAACATCACCTGGGAGGAGATAGCCACTGACCACTGTGACCAATGACAGTGACATCAGGCAGGAAGCTTCTGGCTTTTGCCTTTTCCAGACAAAGCCCCCGCTGAAGAGCAGCTGATAGCATGTATCAGCAGTTCCCCACCCCTGGAGAGACATCTCTTCACCCAGCAAGGAAAATCACAGGGGTTTGACTTAATTTTTTAAGAAGGTTCAGGGCATGTTTCAAAAAGGACACCAAAGTGCTGGACTTGCCACAGGTGTTGTGCAAGGACAAGCCAGAAAAGAGCTCTAAAAATGCAGGAAAAGGAATTGAGAATTAAGAAACCAGAGTAAATACTGAGGTGTGCAGGCTAGTTTCTATCTAAACTAACAGGGACTGTGTCATTACCTTCAGTGAAGCCAGACTTTCACCCTAGCACCTTGGTACCAGAGGAAGGGGTAGCAGAAAGGCTTTGTTTTCCAAATAAACAAGGTGATTCTGTTTCTTCAATTTACTTTAAACTGGAGGCTGGTGTTCAAAATAATTAAAAGGCTGTCAAGCACTGGTCATCATAATCTGCGAATCATACTTTTTACAGTTCAATCAAGTTGCTTTTAAATCAGTCAACAGACTTCTCACTGATTGCTGGTGCATGTCAAGGCTTCTGACCTATTTCAAGGGAATATTTTATAGGCATGCCCTGCTCTCATTCTCAAAGTCTCTCAATGTAGCTTTCTTTGCAAACCCAGCCCAACTGCACTGAGCTCATAAGTCTTCAGAAATTAAAACAACATTTATGGTAGCAATGACACATTAAAAGAGCAATTAAAACCAAAGAAGCCACTCCATCTATAACTCCTTATAGCTCCTTTGTCTGCAGTGGTGGAAAGTTTTCTGTGGGGTCCATTTCAAATTCAGCAAGTGCTGTTTTACAGAGGCTGAACACAGTAACCAAAAGGGAAACAATTTTCCTTTTGCTAACAAAAGAGAGATTTCATAACTGTTGCTTCTGCAAGTAACAATCCTCTGACCTTCAGAAAAGCATACCTAAAATTGTCATAAATCCTTTTCCCAGGTACACAAATGAGTAGTGAGCAAATTTCAAAGCAGGGAGCATTTCTGTGGACTCTAATGGAGTGCAATGAGAACTGCTGAAAATTACAACCCAACATGCACTTAGCACCATACATACACAACTGGGTTCTGAGAAAAGGGTTTGCTATTAAACATAATAACTACCTAATCATTAATGTATAATAGTTCTTCATATACTAGGGATTCTGTATTTCCCAGCATTAATCAGCTTACAGAAGGCATGACAAGAAGATATCACTGATGTCAACAATTTAATATCATTTAAATATACCTGATTAATGAGAAGATTCACAATAATACTGTCCAATAAGTTATTTCCTATTCATAATAGGAAAAAAAAAAACAACAAACACAAACAAACAAATAAACAAAACCACCTCACAGACTATACTGTAGCATGAACCATGTATTTGGTAGCAGGGGTTAATCAGAAGCTTCCCAGCTGGCTGACTGTTTCCTAACCACCTATTACAGATTTATTTCTCCCTCTTCCTTCCAAGGGTGAGGTGCTGGCCTCTACACTCCGGACCGCTGTGCTGGACAGACCAGTTAAGATATTTGGCAATTTCCAAGTGACTATTATATTACTCATGCATATTTCTCACCGAGTTATAAGATATAATCACTGGGCAATATCCAGGAGAACACAGAAGATTGATAATAAATTGCAGATCCTGTGTCACTAGTTCAAAAATCCAACCCTGTCAGTAAGCTAGACTGGTTTTCTGACAGTTGTTTTCACAACCTTGTTAACCCAAAGGAGCAGGGAGTGGCAGATCCTGCATCCCTGTGCTGGAGCTCAGCAACAGGCTGCCCAATCAGCACTGGGACTGACTGCTCCACAGCACCACCAAAAGAAGCACAGAATCCTTCTTCAAACAAATACTTTCAAAGAAATGAAATACTTCATCATTAACTGAAAATGGAGATGGAGTTCAGAAGAAAAGGATTGGGGGTTTTTAATTACTTTTGCAAATTTTGGTACTTATTTAGTATTGTCTATATACTGTGAGTTTTTCACCAGCTTTGGGTTGTTTTTTTCATACTCACTTGTTTACCTTTTCAGACACAAAATGGAAAGTAAAGAGAGGTAAACAAAGGAGAGGTGAAAACCAAAGTTTTATTGATTTTTATTTCCAAAGAATAACCCAACATTCCCAGAAAAATATTTTGTTTTTCTCAGAAACAGTTGAGAGAAGTCTGTGGGCAGCTCTTCATAGTATTGGATTACCTGTGAATGAGAAAGCAAGACCTTATTGATGTACCAAAAGCCATAGGGCACTAGAGAGTCTTCCATCCACCAAATACACTGCATGGGTCACCAGCACCTCCTGATGCCTCTACTGCTAAAGCTTAACTTTCTCATGGGCACAGTGATGACAAGACCTGTGTCTTACCATACTGCCATGAAAAATAACCCCTGCAAATGAAACCCTTGCTAGCAAAAAAACCCAGTGAAGCTTCCCATTTAAACACTACTATTACTTTTGACAAACACAAACATGAAATTTGCTTTGAACCTTCTCCTGTCTGCCCCATCATTCCTTTTCCACCTTTTGTGAAATTCAGACTTCATTTTCTGTGTGGCCTATATTATGTTCGTCATTTCTGTTTCCAGCAAGGATTGCCCAATATGAGCAGCAGCCCACACTGGCAAACAGCAGATGACACAGCACACCTCCCCCCAGGGCCCCTCTCCCACCAGTGAAATGGTCTAGCTTCAGCCAGCAAATCTTTCTGTGGTTAACAGCAGCCATCATGCTCTGGGCTTACTTACATCACCATTGTATCATAGTGTAGACAACAGCACTTGAGCAGTGAGAGGCATGAGTGATACTACCATTGAAAGCCTCATCTCAGCAGGGCATTGTCCTCTGCTCAGTGCTGGAAGAGTCCCAGTGCCCAAGTCCCTACCTATGGCCACCTCTGCTGATGCTTAGAGATAAAGATGTCATCATTCTCTTTGTCAAGGGGGAGAACAGACCTCCGATAAGCTTTCATTACTGCTAAAAGGACTACAACTTTGACTATGTATAGCTTTTCCCAGGCATGGGGCTGCAGAAAGAAGACAAACATGGCAGCAGAAAAGAGGTTCAGTATACAGGAAAAAATGTCAAAGATGAACATTAATAAAGATGATTTCTACACACAGTATAGCTAATCTGGCATTCTGTATGAACATTCCTGCTTCAGTTTAAGAGTGCCTTTGTCCACTTCAGTTTAAACCTGTTCCTAATCAGCTAATGCAAAGCTGAGATAAACCTGGATTAAATCAAGACTGGAATGTACGGAGAAGGACTACTTGGAAATTGTGTCCCAGGGCACACACTTCATCTGGCTAAAGCAATGAATTGTGTGATGGTGTTTCAGAATGGAAAGTACACATTAAAAGAAGAGGCATATCAACATTTAATTGAATGTACAGGACATTTTGGAAGACCTTTTTTTGGTTGTTTTTTTTATAAAGCATTTCATGAGACTGCAATTCTTGAGAAATACTAGAAACAAGAAAAATATTAAATGATACTAAAATGCTGGCAGTAGCTATTGTATCTAGATGAGAACAGAAAGCCACATGCGATCTGAATGGCAGAAGATCAAAAAAGGACACAATTTTTTATAATTTTCATGCTTAAAAAGCCTCAGTTATTTTTTCCCTTACTAATCAGCATTTCCAATATGCCAGTGAAATAATATATCCTGGAGTGCTATAGGTGGCTTTACAAGTCCTGGAAGATCAGATAAATAAATCCTAGCTCATTGGCTGGGAAAACAAGACAGACTTTCTGGACGCCACAGTGTAGACCTGTGACCACTCATGCCAATGCCCAGAGACCAGATTGCTCAGAGTCCTTGGTGCCAGGTGCCCAGCTGTCCAGTCTGAGGTAGGCAGCTTGTACTCAGCTCCAATTTTCAGCAATCATGACCTCTGTACAATTAATTTCACAGCCTAATTTCATTTGCAGATGGGGTTGTGCTGTCTGGTTTGCAAAACACACTTTCATTTATGTTGGAAGGTACACCAGAGAGATTAGTTGAATTGCCAAAGACTGGCTTTATCATCCCTTTATAGACTGTACCCTTCCCTGCTGGGATCACAGTGACAAGGAAACAGAAGTTTGCACTTTCTCTTTTAATATTGTAAAAAAAACCCCTAGTGGGAGCATAGAAGCAACCAACCCCCTGTGGTCTCCTTCAGATGAGGAGATGGAAAGGTCAACTGAGATTATATTAAACTCTATTTCAGGGCCATAAGACTTGCTGTTCATATCATTAATCCTGCATGACTATTCATAGTGGCCCAGCCCTGCTTGGTATTTATTCCACTTGGAAAGAGTAACAATAATTTTAGATATCTTCAGTCCAAGACACACAAATAACAACTAATAGCTATTTCATTTCAAGCTAACATTGTTCCCCAGCTATTATCAAAGCTAATAATTTATATGGATAGTTATAAAATTACCTGTAACATGCTAGGAATAGATTTCATCATTTTAACTTCCAGTTCTCAGACCACCACTAAGAGAGATGTGAGAAAATAAACTGTAATTAGGTTGGCCAGAAAATATTGTGGAGAAGTCTTTAAAAGCACTATCAAGTTTATGGACCTCATGCCACTGTGCTAGGGCAGCAGTGATAAGATTTGAAGAATTTAGGCTTTTCCTATCTTGAGTGATGTCCTGCTCCATCTATACAACAAACTGTCATCCATTGTGCCCACTTGAATAATTTTGAAATGAGCAAATATATATGAGAGTAAAATCTAACTGGTTAAATGTTCGTGGAAAGCAATTATAAGGGGCTATCTGGCAACCTCAGCCTCAGTTCCCTTCAACGCCATATCAGTAATTCTAGGAAAAGGTACATAGTTGTTCTACCACCAGCTCCTGCAGCTATGTCACAATTTCTAGTTTGCAAAATTAGAAATTAATGAAGTATGCTGGCATTAAGAGGAGTCCTTGAGAGAAAAATCCAGCAATAAAAGCCTGGTAATTGACATCGAACAAGGAACTGATGGATAGCTCACCATGCTGGTTGCAGGTAGGTAGGCAAAGTGCCTCATGAAGTAGGCTATATAAAAGCATGAGTAATCAATGAAAACAGAGTGAAAGAACAAATTGTCTCATTTGAGAAAAGCAGTTGCTGCTGGAGGTTACCCATCTAGGACTCAGGAGCAGTAATGAAGAATTCATTGGTATAGAATAAAGAAGAGTAATGGAAGAAAGCAATAGAGCAACAGTTCCCAGTCCCAATTTGTTCAAGATCTAACATCACTCACAGCAGCTGCAGCAATTCCTGACCATGGGTGGTAGAGAAGGCAGTGAGTTCTTTAAGCAATGTACTATGATCCGTCTTGCACATCCACATCAGCAGGCAGTGGGGATGGAGACAGAGAGCCTACTGCAGATGGTAGCTAGAGGTGCATCTGTTCTGGACCCATGGATAAAGCCAATCAGACAGTGCAGATATGGAGGTGAAGGGAAACACGTAGTATTTTGAGGCAGAAGCAGTGTCACTGTGTTTGGATGTTAAAGCATGAATATTCATTTGATCAGTTATCACTGCAGAGGACAACAGAGCTCAGAGTTAGTAAAGGGGATTCTTACCAGACTCCTCCATCCCTGCTCCATGGAGCCCCACTGCTGCACACTCCCCTGGCTACATGCACAGGTACAGTGGCAGGAGAGCCCATGGCTACCTCTGTGCACATCTGGAACTGAGGGAAGGCGAAGCTGATCTACCCCATAAAAAGATGGAACAGATCAGCATATGCATGTGAATCCAGAAGTGCAGCAGTAATTGTGCCCTGCTGTGAGATACAAGACTTTTCCTTTATTTAGATAGGTATGGTCCATTTACACATTCAATGAAAGTCAGACCATCTCTCGTCTGACTGTGATCCTCTGACTGAATCACAGTCAGTAATAGAGACTAGGAATTCTCTGACACTTCAGCCCTCTGCTATGTTGTTTACCCAGTTCTCTCAAACTCCACTGAATGTTTAGCTGCTCCCCCAGTAATTTTGTATATTTGGGCTGCATAATCAAGCAAGGCTGTGGAGTTAATTACAACACCAGTCATTGGGACTGAACAGGAACGGGATGGATTTGTCTTTGTTCTTGTAAAGGATAAACCTAACCATTAGGAGACAGTTTTCTGGTTCATGCTTGCAGATTTGAAAAACTAAATTTGCTATCTGTGCTATCCGTGCTTAGACTCTGATCCCATAAACACAGACACTAAACATTTGCAAATAAGAGGAAAAGCGGCCAAACCCTCCTACTAAGTCATAGTAAGCAACAATCCTATTGCAGGACATTTATGTTTTCCACGTGTTCCACTGGGAGAGAGGTCCCTTTAAACCTTTCTGTATGATTTAAGCACAAATGCCTTTTTATATAGGTCAGGAAAGAGAAATGTAATTTCCCCTCATTTTTTTTGGTTGAAGTTCTCTGCTCTAGCACTTAATTAATGACTCTGGTGAAATGCTTTGAAAACAGCAATGTTTCTGACCCCAAATGCATTGCCAAATTAAGTACTTCCTGCTCACTGTCTATTTTGGAGAGGATGCTGAACTCACATCCATGAACCACTAATAAAACGAAGGAAACTATTTTTATGGCTATGGAAAAAAAGTAGTTCTTCCTCAGTACACATCTCTGCTAGTTATAGCTGAATGAAAGAAAAAAGTAATGTAAGAAATGTGGAAAGCAAAGGAGAGAAGTGAAAAGAAGCTACACAGGACAGTGCAACATTACCCGAGCTGGAACAGTCACCTTCACTGGTTGCCTTTAACACTTCCTTTCTTATATATTCACCCTTGAAACCTAGGCACTCTGAGGGGAGTCCACAAATGGACATAAGTATCCAGAATGTAAATTAGGCAGGACTGAATCCAGAACACAGTCCTCAGATCTTTACCTAATCCAATAAGTGTCTGTTTTTTCACCAGTAAATTTCCCTGGGTTTTTAAGCTTCCATGTCTCTTCAAGTCCAGCACCTGATGCAGGTCTAAGATGCTGCAGCCCAGAGGGTACACACACTCAGATCTCCCCTAAGGTCTGTCTCCAGGTGCCACTACAAACTGACAGCATTGCCTTCAAAGACCTTCCCAAGTGAGGAGATAACACTCTTCCATTATGGCACAGCCTCCATACAACTTCTTCAGGCAGTGAGAAGCAACATACATCTCTGCAGCATAAAGGGTTCAAGTTTGCTGCCCTAATGGCCAAAGTTCAGATTCATTTCACATAGGGAGTTTTTGCCCCAGAGTTCTCTTCCACACACTCCAGGAACCTCCTGGACTGTTTCCTCTCTGCTGTATCGTATTTCCAGCAGACATCTGGTAAGTTGAAGTCCCACAGGAGAAAAAATGGTAGTGATTGTAAGACTTCTCCCAGATGTTTATAGAATTTTTTATCTACCCCTTCATCCCATTTGCGTGATCTAGAACAGAGTCCTACCACGATATCTGCCCTGTTGGCCTTCCCCCCTTGATTCTTACCCACAAAGTGCAATAAGAACAGAGAAACATAGGGACTTGCAGCAGATACTGCAGCCTAGCTAAGTCATCCTCCTTGTTGAGTGCAGAGAGGTCCTAGGAGAACACCTCCCTCTGCTCTGCAGTGGCAGCAGGATGTGCAGATGGTATGGAGATGGGTCTGACCTTTAGTATGGCAGCTGTTGCACGTACAGCAAACTTAGCAAAGCCTCCTCTCCTGCAGATGTCTCAACCCCTCCACTTCCAGTTGTTCTGATGAAGGAATAGCACCCATGATCTGGGTTCCTGACAGCACCCACCAGATCACTGACCAGGCAGGTGCAGAACAAGACCAGTTGAAATTGTTGCCTTTTTCTTTACAGGCCAATGGTGACAGAGGTCTCTTTCTTCTACCTCTAAGTACTTTTCCCATAAAACCTGAAACAACTTAGGTAGCTTTTGTTTGCAGTTATATTTGGCTGCAATTTCAAACAGAGAAGAAGCTTTTGCAGAGGCAATGGAGGATGGTCAGAATCATTACATGAATCTCAGACAGTTGTACGGTATTGGAGTATCTACTGAGACAAATACACTGATTTCTATTTAGCAAGCTACAGAGGTGGATATTCTCTCAGATAGCCATCCTGCTTCTCCCAGGAACTGTTATAACCAGATGCTATATTAAGTGAAGTCAAGAACAGTCACATCTACTTTGAGAGAATGAGGAAGAGTGAATAAATATGAATTGCCACTTCTTTACCAAAGTCTCTCCATCTTAGAGATGTCTAACTTTTCGAGGCAAAACTGTATCACTAACTGCCTATCAAGCTGTGAAATGTCAGAATTTCTCTCTTACAAAACACAATTAGTCTGCAATGTGTTGCAGAGACAGTTTAAACAATGCAGGAGACTTCAAAGCACTGAAAGCATTGTTCTTTTTTGCAGGCACTACTTCTCCAGACACTTTCCACTTGCCATAGCTCCTGATTGCCATAGTCCCAAGACTTCATGCTCTTAGACAGACTGATGAGACTGACCTGTCCCTGAGCAAGGCCAGACTTTGCATCCTGCCTGCTCAGCTCTTTTTTTTACTGGACCTACAGCTAAACAGTGGATTAAAGTTCATTGATAAAACCCCTTCATTTTCTGAAGGATGTCCCTTGCAAGCCCTTGCTACACCATGATACAAGTCAAGCAAATGTATGTTGCTGGAGGATGCCCCAGTGGGAAACACTGTTTGCAAGGTCCAAAGATCCTAACAAATATACTAATGATGTTGAAAGTCTTCAGTGTTACAAGCACAACTTTACTAGCAAAAGAAACTCTATAAAATCTTGTCAAGGCTGTAAACACGAAAGACTGAATCTGCATGTCAAACAATGTATGGAATATCATCCAACCTGAATTTCTTCTGCGTGACTGGAAAAAGTCCTCATCTTGATACTGATACTGATGTAGGGTGTGAAGATGGGAGTGATTGCAATGATCACATGAAGCCACATCAAACAGAGCTGAGAGGTCACACTGTTAAGTGATGATGTCCATGATTTTGGTTCTAATGCACCAAAACAGTTTTCCCTGAAATAATAGTTGGTGAAATCGCAGATATGTGCACAAGAGATAACTATCACAGAATCGCAGAATGTTAGGGATGGGAAGAGACCTTGAAAGATCATCCTGTGTGCATATTGAAATCTCAGTCGAGGACAACGATAGGGACATCAGCTAACAAGTAAACCATAAAGCTGCTATTGAAATATTTGATGGGTGCATTGCCTCTCTAACAGCTGCCCAACACAAACACTGCTCACTTAACGTTTTTCCACAGACTATCAGCATCTGACAAAACAAATGACTGCCCAGGACTTCTCATTTGGCATTTCTGCTTTCTGCTAGAACACAATGATATTGATTAAACATGTGTCTTGTAAACATTTGCCTGCAGTGTTCCTGCTTTGTATAGTTACACAGCCCATGTAAATTTTATGCTTTACTTTTAACAGAGAAAACCTGCAGTGACTTTTTGTGTTTAATACTTTCATTCTGAAGTTGCTGCTTCACCTACCATCAATATGCCCTTTTCTTGCTAAAGAGAATTAGAATCTATTAAGAAAACATATTTGCACATGTGACCTTCATGCCATTACTTGCACTACAGATTTTAATGGCCAAGAAACTGGTATATTCCCATGTTTTGGATCAGTGAGGTTTCTCTGCATTATTAGAGTGACCTGGCAAGGCAGAGAAAGGGGAGCTCAGAAGGTCAGAGGGATCACATGCACAATTCTGCCAGCCTGGGAACAAAGAAACCAAGGCAATGCAAATTCACAAATGATTAATTTGCAAAGCTGGATGGCTCTAGAAGGAGGTGTGACACATGGATAAAGACAGGAACATCTCAGAAGCTTTCTCTTGAGAGCAACGTGCAATACCTCAGGAAAGTGACTAGCCTACCAGTCTGCAAGCTAGTATCTTCATTTTTAAACTGGGTGCAAGCTTTAGGCAGACTGATGATGTCTTTGGAGAGAAAAAGCAAACCACAGAAAGATCATAAATCAAATAGAGGACTTGAAATGCTCACTCAGTCCTCACTGAAGGAACATAAGACTGAAGTTTTTACAAATATTTACAAAAATAAGCAGTCAGAGATTGTAGCATAGGTATTAAAACATGCACTGTTTTAAAAACAGATCACACATGTATCTCATCAAGCTGACAGCCCCAGCTCATCAAGATGACAGGTCATTCATGCAGTTAGGGAAGAGTTTGAGTGCACTGGCGAGTCAAGAAGCCCATAATAAAAATAGGCTTATGCTGAAGGAATCCAACCATCTTACTCATCATGACTTAAGAACCATTTCTCCATTTTAAAAGCAGAAATTAAAGGAGTTCCTTTCTCAGGGAAGCATTGGGCAAGTAGAGCCACCACAAGGATGGTTAAAATAGAGAAAAGAGCTTTAGTGTAAAACCAGTTATACTTTTTTTTAAGCAAAGTCATTATTAACTGCAACTGACCTTAAAAATTGTGTCTTCCAAAAGGGAACTCATAAACATCTTCCCATCCTACAAAAAAACCCTGCAGATTCTTTCTGAAATTTCAAGCATCCAATCTGCAAGACAGAAACAATTTTAGGAAAGTGTAACTGCTTTTCTGCACAGAACAGTCAGAGAAACAAAGTCCAGAAGTAGCATTTCAGTGTAATTTTAAAAAAGCCCCTGCATAATCCTAGGCAGATTTAGAATGTGATTACCAAAACTAATGAAGGCCTTCTTCAGAAAGAGAGTCAACACAAATATCAGTTCTCCCAGTTTCTACTGAGAATCAAAAAGGAGAGTTAGGGCTCTCAATATTAGACAATAAGCTTTTTAAGGACAGAGATTTTCAGAATTTACAGAATTTTAACCTCCCCACTGCTCTACAAAAGCTGCCACTGCCTAACTTTCTATCTGCAATGCAGAACTACATTCTGCTTCTTCCTGAAATGTTTTGGAGAGTAAAAACTAAAAAGAACAATATTGAAAAAGTAATTAAAAATCATTTATGCTCTCTCAAAGGGAAAAAGATTTTGAGGAATCTGTTAGGAAACTGTTGTGTGTCACGCTCTTCTTAGTCTCAACCAATGATAGGACAAGGAGCAACAGGTGCAAGCTGGAACATAAGAGGTTCCACATAAACGCGAGAAAAAAAACCTCTTCACGGTGAGGGCAACAGAACACTAGAATAGGCTGCCCAGAGAGGCTGTGGCGTCTCCTTCTCTGGAGGCATTCAAAACTCACCTGGACGCATTCCCATCTGAGCTGATCTAGGTGGTCCTGCTCTGGCAGGGGGATTGGACTACATGATCTTTCAAGGTCCCTTCCGACCCCTAACATTCTGTGGTTCTGTGAAAAATACAGGTTAAGTCAGGAAAAGAGTCCCAGAAGTCACATGGAGGGAAGCAGATGTTGCAGTGGAGCAGGAATGTAAATTCATATCCAGGACTAGACCTCTCCTCCTGGAGATAACCTCAGCAAACACGAGTAGATGGATAATGAAAAGCTCACTCTGCAGTCTGGTTTGTACAGGTCATGCGTGGGGCACAGAAGAACAGGAACTGACCAAGCTCTCTATCTAACAGGCAGGAATTGGAGCAGTTAGCTGCGGTATTCAAATGTAGATATCTCATTAATAGCCTTAATCCTTGGTCCAGGGGGAGGGTGGAAAACGGGGTCAAACAGCAAAACCTGCACGTAGTGCCTCAGCTCAGTCATATCTGCTGATTAGTGCAGAGAACAAAGACAAAAAACTTTTGATAGTATAAAACCCTGGAATAATGAAGGAAATTTATGAAAAGGGAATACATAAGACTTGTTCATAAGGAACAACTAGTGCCAAATATTCTGTCAGTAAAGGGAGGAAAGCAAAGGAATAAATTACTGACGAATGAGAAAATTATTGTAAGTGGCTTAGCTAGACTTCCAGAACACCAACTGGGGAAGGCAAGATGTCAAGAGAACAAAATTGGTGCATACTGAGCCAGGGATTAAAAAAAACCCACATTAAATAATCACTGTATTTTTGTAAATTATGCTGATCCCTTGCAGATAACTCTTGTAAAATTAAGGGTTGACTTCAGTGCCAAGAAGTCCATAGACGTTTTGACAGAGGCTAGCAGGGACAGGATCTGGGCCATAGATAACACAAGAAAAACAGAACCGAGCCAAAGATTATTTCCTTTTCATTGGTTGAGATTTTAAAGGGCAACTAGAGATTTACTGTGTTCACCACAACACAAAACATTTAGAAAAGTCCTGATTTGCAGAAGTCAATTGTTCAATACCCATAAAAGAAATCAGAATTTCTTTAAAAATATCTCATGTTACTACTGAAAACATTTGCAATGAAAAATCACCAGTGTTTTCTGGAGATTTCATGGAAAGAGCAGCTATATAGAAGTAAAGCCTAGTTGTTTCCCTTTACATGGTGGTAAATTTTGATTAAAGTTTGTACTTCATATGTTTTCAGTGGCTGGCCTAAAATGTAATTATATGACTAATGTGATACTTTTGAGCCTATGAGTATCAGAAGGAAAATTTAGATTATGTGGCTTTCACCACATTTCTCAAAAGGTCAAAACCTAAAGCACATATATGACAACCTCAGACTGTGGTAATGTTCAGTTCTTACTTCTGTCTGGACCCCAAAATCCTTAGTTCTTGTTGATCTTTAGTTCTCCTGGGTCCTCATTGTTTTATAGAATAAATTGGGTTTCGGAGTCTTTTATAACAAAATCACTGCTTTTGGAGCCTGAATAAATATGTGAAGAGAAGAAGAAAATATGTCATTTAAATGAAAGATACACAAAAATATGTAACACCTATTAACCATAACATCTACTTGGAAACATGCTAAGTTTATGGTGATATTCTACTATTCCATCACTAAGCAACTCTCCTCCTATACATTTTAAATAAGATGCTATTACCTATAAACACAATGTTCAGTCTACTTCGCTATCTCTAGAACAGTGTATCTCTAGGCTGTGTAAGAAATAGAACCTGATATTTCCAGAACCTCTGTCAACTTATGAGGGATTCTCTTAGCTGTGGTTATCACCAGCTTTAAATAAACTTGTGAATGACATGAAACACAGCAATACACCTCCATCACAACTCTGCCAAATGAAGTTTTCAAGAGGAACGGATCACAGGACTTGATTTTAAAACACCTGGCAGGGTTTGATCCAGCATTCTCCCACTGCAGCTAGTGTGAATGAGCTTAATGTCATGACCCCATTACAAGCAAGTCCTTTGGGAGCCTGTAGCTCCAGTTTTATTCCCAGTGGTCACTGCATTACAGCTGCAATGCCACTGAATTATAGCTTTCCACAGGAGGCTGCCTAGGGCCAGAGTCATTATTCCCACTGTGGTGCTTTGTAAGTACTACACACTGTGATGAGATGTCACCAGTGTGTCATATGCAACAGTAAAACAGTAATACTGGGTTATCCTCTTACCCAGAAATGGGTGAATATTTAAGGGTTTTATATTGTTTTGACACTTTTAACTTAGCCTTTATAAAGAAAATCCAAGACAGTGCTGCATCTGAAGTTGCCAGCTGCTGTTGGGGTGCAGCAGGTTGGCTGCATCTGCTGTCCTTCCTACATGGTCCATGCCATGCAGAGAAAACCCTCTTCTGCCTCCATAGGCAGGCACTTGTGCAGACAAACAGGTTCCTGAAAACCACAGTCATATAACACAGCTGAAAACCTAGGAATGGCCAGAAACATGTGAAACAACATTATATTCTAGACATAAAATGACACCACCAAAGCATCAAGAACCAATCAAGGGCTGGCAGTGAGCTCTTTTGGGGCTCTGCTGGGGAGAGGAAGTGGGGCCAGTAGGTGGGGGGGCACAGCCTGCTCTGGTGGAACAGCAGTGGTGGAGCTGTTTTTCTGCTCTTTCTAACCCAAAATACTTTACATTGCATGCAAACATTGTCGTATATTAAGTGTGAGATTTCACAAAAGAGGGCATCAAGCATCTAAAGCATCCTGCTCGCAGGGCCTGGCATTGGAAAATCTCCTTGACCACTGATCATCCCTGACCATAACTTGGGAACAGTCTTTGACTGAAATATCAAATACTTAAGGCACAGCAAACCACCACAAGAGATCCACACTGAAATTATGTTATTGACACACAGGTACACACTACCTGAAATCAGAAACCAAAACCAGACTAGAAATACTTATAACTTTACAGTGGTAAAAAAAGAGGCTTCAAGGGAGAGGAGATGGATAGATCCATGTTATCAGAGCTGCCTAAAAACTGAAGGAAATCTTTCATATTCTTGAAAATTATTAATTGGGAAAACTCTCTTCATACACTGCATGAATCATACACAGCTATTAAAAGACAACCTTCTCCTCTTAAAATCCTGTGACCAGGAGTCTATTCAGTTAATAGTCAGGGGAGAAGCTCAAAGCAGGTCCAGCTCTATAGAGATTTTAAGTCTCCCTTCACAACACCAGGAGGTTTAGTAACACAGCAATTCATCTCTGGGAATTTTTTTTTTCTGGAGCCTTCAGCCTTCTCACTTCAAATTTAATCAGAAATAATTGGCCCTTTTGAACAGCAGGAAACTTGGCTGTTACCAAAGCCGTGCTACACTGCCAAGATCTGCCTGTCCAGCAGGAGCTGCCGTCCTGCTGTATAGATGTGGCTTGCACTCCTTCAGGTCAGCTTTCTCCTAGGGGAGATGCAGCTCAGCATCCCAACAGCCTCCCTGGGAACTGAAGGGTAAGCAGTACCCACTTCCATTGCATTTAATTGGAAAAAAAAGGTGACTTGCAAGAGGAGATCAACAGGAGAATGTCAATTCACATTGCATCAGCCCCATAAGGGAGATTTCCAGACTGTAAAGTGTTGGGGATCAAAGGGTGTCCCAGGCAGATCCTCAGGCTCTGGGACCTGTCATGTACCCTGACTCTAATAACTGTTTTAATGTAATGAACCTTGCATTAAACTGTGGAAAATGAGTATGCTCTTTAAAAGTTTCAGCGGTGCTATTATGCATGCTTGCACAGACACCTGGTGAGTGTGTATACAGCAGAGTCAATGACAAGACATAGTCTGTGATGTCAGACTGGTGCCAGGGATGGTACCAGCCCTGAAGGAGGACATTGGCGTCCAGAAAAATTACCAAGAGCCGTTCTCAAATACAAACATGTAATTAGGAGATTTCAAAAAGATACATGGTGATTTTTTATGAGTGATCTTCTTGTGCAAGAAATCTCAGTGTTGCAGAAATCGCAGGTAATGGGAAAAAGGATGAAAGGGAAATTCTGCAAACATTGTCTGAAGCACAAGAATGACAAATGCCCTGCGGACAGATCCTTTAACCACACCAAGAAACAAATCAAGGTGGAGGCAAATAAAAGGCCATTATATTCACAAGTGAATCAAAAGAACTTTTGAAATGCTAAGTGGATTTATAGGGAAATAAATGGAAAATACTAACTTTTGAGGGCAGGCAGGACTTTTGTTGCACATGGTTGACAACTAGCTTTTGTACTAGGGAAAAGGGACAGAAACTAGTTTGTTTGTTAATGGCGCAATTCCAGTCAAATATCATTGTCAAATCTCTGTAAGTAATGTGTTGCTAACGTGATAACTGCTGTGCCCCAAGCTGCCTTAATAGTGAGGAGATTCAGATACATTTTCTGATGTTAGAGGAACATAAAATAAATCTGCAAGACACAAAAGAAAGACTAACATCTTGGGAAAGAAAAAAAAAACAAAAAACAACAACTGAAAGAGAGATAAAGATGTGACCCTCAGATTTCTTTTTTGTTTTTCCCAAGACCTGACTAGGGAGTCTCACTCTTGTGTGTGGTTGAGTTAGTTTGGCCAAAAAAACTGAGTGTAAATAAAGTATATCAGTACTGTCAAAGGAATAAAGGCAAATTATTTTCTCATTCCAGGAACTGGCCTTAATACACAGTTGAATCTGGATAAAATGAGGTGGATGAGACAGGTACATAACAACTTGCATCACACTAGACACAAATAAACAATAGCTTAAAGATTAAAGCTATATTTAAAAGTGGTTTTTTGTTCTTCCATATCTCAGAGTGTGCTTCTTTTGACTTGTCAACTCTATTTCCATTTCTTGGCTGGAATGACAAACTGTGTAAACTGACAAAAAAACTTATGACTGAAGAAACAGCCACAATTTTATGCTGTATAATTTTAACTTTGAATTGTTCACTGTGTTCTCATTGTTGTACCTTATATGACATACATCGTAATTGCTTCTGGGCAGGGGCAATAATAAATTTTATACACATTTTGTAAGTACAAAGGGCTCCAAAGGAACTAGTCAGTTTAGCAATAAAGATACAAGAAGAGCAGTAGTCATTAGTCCAAAGAAAAAGTACTAGCTGATGTTCTTACAAAAAGTTCAAATTGTCACAAAACATTTGCAAAATATTCCACTCTCAAATTGCTTTGGCAATTGGAATGGAAAATCTCCGGGGTTAGAGTAAACTGGGCAGAGAAGCTGAGCCAAGGCAGCAACATACTTGAGGTTGGGATACAATTCTTTGACAATTCCTGTAAGGGACTATCCTTTTTTTTTTTTTGCACATGGGAACCTCCTGCAGTAGGATTGTAGGATTTTGCAACACCTAGTTTTCTTCAGATGCGAATATCGGAAGGGGAGTCAAGTATATACTGCAATGACTGCAACTGCAGCCTGAGAGTGAACAACAGGTAATGTTTCTCAATTAGACATGCTAATCCTTCTTAGAAAAGCCAGACAAATATGCTGTGCATTCACAGATTTAGCCAAAGGGCTTGCTATGGCAACCTTCTTAAGGAGCATAGCTGAGACAAACCCACTGGTTTCTGTCCTGAAGGGATCCCAGGGAATGAATGAAAAGTAATCCTTTTATATTCATACAGTGAGATGATAGGTATGTTACCCCTGCAAGCCACTTTGCTTCCACTAGACATGGTGGTGTGCTGGTAGTAGGATTGGTTAGTGTATAAGACAAAAGAAAACCAGAGGTATTTAGCTTTTGCTGAAAGAAATGAAGGTTGACAGGTAAGCAAGCCTGCTTTGAGGCAGTAAGTAACAAAACCATCTGTGTCTTTATTTTTTAGAGCTGCTCCCCCATCCAGTGGTCTTCTCTATTTAATAAGTCCAGGGACAAATTTTAGATGTCTTGCTATGCAATTCCAGGTATATTCTGGGACAGGAAAGATTGTGGAACAGGACTGAGACACTGCAGCACTGGAAGCAGATGCCAGAAAGAGAAAGTTAAACTCATCCTGAATTTGATTGTGCTGGTAAAGAGACAGAAGTGAGGGAGCTTTGTGTCCTGTTGCTTCACAAGCTCACCACGGCTCTCTCCACTGCATCTCTCTTCCCGACATCTTTCTGGAATGCTTCAGCTACCTCATCTTCACATAAATTTGTGATGACATCCTTCTTCAATCAGACTTGCCATATAAGATTTGGAGAGCTTGGAAGGACAGCCTTTAGACTTTTATTCAGCTAATTTCACCATTTTGTACTCACTGTCTTCTAAATCTTTTTAGCAGCTGATAGATCATCAAAATAAAATTCTTATAATAACTTATTCTTGTGTATGCCTGAGATTCATATAAATAGAAATTAGCTTTAAAAAACAGGTTGTTTTTTTCCTCTCAAAATCAAATTACAAGAAAAGATTTGAATTAACAAAAATATAGGAGCTTTCCACTGAATAATGTTAATAACTGGAAACCTTTTAAACCCTACTGAAATATAACTAAATATACATTCATCTCAGCTTTAAAGAATTAAGCTTTCCTAAAGCCATTCTGTAAAAACCCTTGGCATCCACTATAAATCCTTTCAATAACATTTTACAATTATCCAGTATTGATTTGGGTTTGGGGTTTTTTTCTCCTGTTGTCTTTGTACATTTTCTTGAGAGTAATGTGTTAGTGTAATTGTTTTATCTTTGGGGGAAAATCCAGTGCTATAAGCAAATGCAAATGCTCTTTTGTTTCCCCTCATTACCCAATAGAATAAGAATAGGGTTGTAATTGAACAAGTGACTTCATGTTTGGACACACGCAGGAAAGAATGAAATGTATGTTATTGTAAGTTCTCCAGAGTCCACATAAGCAAACCTCTCCAGATACTGCACTAAATGTCAGATCCTGCTTCTTATGAAGTCAGCGGGAGGTTTGCCATTGTCTTTTGTGTCAGCAGGATGGACCCTCTAGTTTATGTCTTCAAATGTGGTGACTTGTCCATGTCTGCCAATGTCAGTAGAGCTCTGGCTACTCAGATTACTTGAAGACCTGCCAAGACATGTTTATACTCTATCACTGTTGAAATCACAACATGCAGGAATTTAAAACAAAACAAAATGAAACACCAACCAACCAACAAACAAACCAAACCTCTTTGTTAAAGGAAGTCCTGGAGGACTGTCCTGCACCTTTGGGAAGAGTCTGTGTGTACAGAGCTGAAGAACATGGAAAATATTTGAGTTTGGTAGCAGCCAGAGCAGGGGAGCCACTGCATGGAGCCCAGACTTGCTTTGCTCACTCACCATAGTGTGTTACCTGCAGCTGAAAGGGAGGATGCAGAGGCCTCTTCTTCTTCTCTCAGGTCCTTGAGAGGCAGAGGCGGGAGAGGGAAGATGTGAGTTCTGGGAGTCAAGGAGCTATGAGGAATATCAGGGGACAGGAACCTCCAGCTGGGCCTCAGAGGACAAAGGGACTGCGGCAAAATTCCTGCTATTAGTAAAGCCATGGGGCTGGCTAGGGGCAGGGACTGGTGGGCAGGGCCAGCATGGCAGGGAATGGAACTGCATACAAACCCTTCCAGTATGTCTTTTGTTTTCCCCTCCTGTTCTGTCTGCCACAGTCACCTTGAGATTCCTCTCAAATTAAATTTTCTGTTTAAAAACCTTCTAGTTTTCCTGGATAAACTCAGTGTAGGGAAGGGCTTGACAGATCTGCCTCAAACCTCTGGTCATTGGAGTTCTGTCAGAAGTACCAAGAGATATTATCTCCAATGTCCATGGAACTGAATATATTTTTGAGGTTGATCCATTAAAGCAGTGCCATTCCCCTTACTATCACCTCAGCAGGAGTAGAAACATACTCTTCTTAAAATTTCTGTGCACCATTGCTTTGTCTGAATATGGCTCCTTGGAAAACAAAAAATATTCTTCTGTTTACATCTTACAAAGCCTTGTTATTCAGTTCCAGACAAAAAGCAGATAGAGTGCAATGCTTAATATGGACAATAACTTCAATTTATTTTGGAATCAGCCAACCACAGAGATAGATGAAGTCCAAACAGCTGTGACAGGATCTGTATTCTTAAGGATCCTCCTACAACATTTGCATTGCCATAATACTATCTGCTTAAGGGATATGCTCAATATCTCAGTGAGGTAAAATAAATATAATACTCTCAGTGGCTTTCCTGAGGTCACAGGACTCAGACATGGTGCAGAGACCAGCTCGACTCTTCAGTTCAGAAGACTTGACAAGAAGACCAAACTTCCCTATTCAGTGTATGCATGTCCTCACAGTATTTATTTGCAGTGGATACCCCTGTGTTAAGGCACTTTTGCAATTTTTGGGCACCAGGCAGCTGATCCACTTGAGATGACCTTTTCTGAGCAAGACACATTGTGTCTCCCTGTTGACTACATAGGGAGCTTCAAGTGAGCAAATCAGCCACGGCCATCCATGCTCAGATGACAATCCTGCCAGGAAGGAAAGAGGGCATTTTGTTTCCTGAGCCTTGGTTGACTTTTTTTCCACCTGGGTAAAGAGGAGAATTAAAACAGAGTCTGTCCTTTGAAGCTCATAGTGAATTCTGTTAGCCACATTATTTTAGGAGCAACACCTGCTAGGCATAAGCATTTTGCTTCAACCAAGATGACAGATTTTCCTGAATAGGGAAGTAAGTCACTATTGCTCATCATAACCACCAGGAAATGCAAGAAATTCCTTTCCTGTAGAGACCTCTAATTAACACCATCTTGAAGTAAACTTGACGTATGAATTAGATAGGTCTGAACTCCCCAAGATAATTAGAAAAATACCTACAGCTTCAGTGCTTTGCATTAATGGCTGATTTATAAAGGGTTAATACAAACCTTCTACAATATACAGCAGTGTCATCATGGTAATTATTTATAAATGAATGGATTCAGCTTTGTAAGACAAAATGGTTGCAGTACTATGAAACCTGTGCAGACACTGACTGTACTGTATTTGATTTGAACAATTTATTGTGAGTGGGGTGTTGCCTTTACTGGTCTGGTTCATCTTTTGTTTGTTGTTAGCCTAAATTGTGAAGGTTTTATTTTATGATGATTTATGATGATTTATGTTAAATCATCTGAATAAAAGCAGTGTTTTCCATCAGTTTTGGGAAGTCAGTATTTCTTAAACACCTTAACTATTTGAATCTACATCTGCAAAATTTGCATGAGAATAACTCCAATGGTAAATTAAATTAGGACAGATTTTGGTTGGAAATTTCCATGCATTAAATGGAATCACCCCATATAAATCAGTTTGATCATTTCATACTTTGACCATTAAATGCACTGTTTCAGAAGGAGCCAACCTTACTCACAGCCTTTGAGGTCAATTAGATTTTTGAAACCCTGCAAGCAGGACATGTTCTTCCTAATAAAATGTGTGCTTTTGAAAAGTATTGGGTTTCTCCACTACTGGAGGAGTTGGTGTTTACAAATATCTTTGTGCCATTTTGCTGTACTTTGAAGAAGTTACTCCCGCAAAGCAAAGGCACTCCGTTGCAGAAGAAACATAAATGACTGCCAAAAATGTGCTTGTATCTAAGGTCAAGAGTCAAGAAAGCAGCCCTGTGCAGAAGGGTTAGTTAAGCATGTGTTTAAATTTCATCATTTCTCATTGCACTGAATGTCATACCCACTTCCTACTGGAGAAATCAGCTGTTCATCCAATGAACTGAATGCAGTTCCCGTCTTTCCCGAGAAAAAGTGCAATAAGAGTTTAAATGTTTTCTTAGGTAAGAGTGAGATATCAGTATATGTTCCAGTGAGTTCCTAGATCAAGGTCTAAAATTAAAAAAGATAAAGAAATACAAATGAGTTAGCCACCATTCCCAAAGAAAAGACCCTTCTTTTGACTGCAGCCCACATTTTTCAGGGAATTGCTGTTCTCTATAGTTCTGAAACAGCTGGACTCCAGCTGGCAAGCTTTAGTTTGAGTAAAGTCAATGGCTGCCACCTGAAAAATATACAGATTTCACAGCATGAAAAATTCATGGTGTGCACAATGTGAGTTTGATCTAAGTAGATGGGTATGCAATTTCAAAACTACCTACTAAGTCGTTTCAAATTGGTGTAATAATAATTGTGACAATGAAACAGCTCCTGTTTTTCTGATAAAAAATAACATGGTAGATTTTTTGTTGGTTTTGTTTTGTTGTTTTTTTTTTTACTGCAGGCTCTATTTCTACCAGTTTGGGGTTTTTTTTTTGGTTTGGTTGTTTTGTTTTTTTTTCATAAGCATATCCCCACTTACTTACAGATAGTAATTGTTATGCTTTGTAAAAATAGAGTCCTATGATCAAATTTTGATGGATTAGAATAATAAAGATCATGCTGTTTCATAAAGGACTTTCAACACTTCCAGTTTAGAGTCTGCTTTATAGTGTTGTTTCCTTAGCTCATAATCTTCCCATAAAATTTGTCCACCCAAAACATTTATTTCTTTACTGGGTTTGTGTTTAATTTCCATAAATCACTGAGCCGTAAGAAGTCCAGAGATAGAGCGATTTATTTCATTCACTCACAAACTTCATGAAACTGCAGCTCCACTAACTTTAGCTGTATTATGGAGTTCACCATTATACACAGACATCATTCTCTACCAAGTTTACAAAGGTTTTAGGATTCTCTTTTTTCCCCATTTTGTCCAAAATATGAGCAAAATTGAGAAAAAAGTGAAACTTTTCATGCAGTTTTTCTTTCCAAAACTGTCTAGTTCTTTTGACAAGTAGAAGGGAGAAAAGATCCGTCTTATACAAATATGTTCCCCAAGTATGACAATTAACTAATAATATAGTTAAATAGTTAATTTCGTGGCTTTAATATTTGAAGAAAAAACATGAATGAGATCTTATTTCTTTATTCAGATTAGTACCATATTTTCACTTCATTCACCCCAAGACTCAGAAAGTGAAACAGAAAACATTCACATGAGGTTTGCTCAGCACTATATAGCATCAACATCTGGTCTGAAAAACCCACATTCATGTGATTTGTACATACAGATTAAATGGTCAGAGGCTCCCCTGACACTTGCCCAAAATAGCATGACTAAGAGAACACAGACACAGCAGCACAGAAATAGCCCTGTATCAGCACCTTCTTTAGCAGCAGGACTTTCCCATCTTGTCACATGGTGTACAAGCAGATTTGAGGATCATTCCTCTCAGGACTGTGCTTGTTCCTATTCCCTGTCAAGTCTTCTGTGCACAGCACTAATGTGGGTTTCAGCAGTTTCTTGTAGCATTGTCTGCAGCCCACCAGCCTCCCAAAGGTGATTTGAACCTAGTGGGCTGAAAGCTGAGAAGACAGGTACAATGTAAGCAGCAGATTTTTCACGACGAGTATGAAAATCAGATAGTAAGTTGAAAAGCTGATAGGACAAATTACTTCCTAAAGCATGACCTGACGTGTTGCTTGTGAAGTTTTACTGGAAGCAAATATAGCATAACAATTGTCATTGAGGGCAGAAGTCTCTGCAGAAACCTCTGAAGACATTTAGGTCTGACTGTTCCAATTTCATCCTCTGACTTCAACCAAGGTGTTATCTGTAAGAGGAGAAATTGGTTTGCTGCTTGGATGGTAATTCAGCCCATACTTTTCTCTTTCAAATAATCAGAAATAATAAAAATATCAGATAATAAAATATCAGAATAATATTCAATAAGAAAAAAAATCCAAGTCAAACTTATCTCCAAAGATAAGTCTTGCTATGACTGGTGGTCAGATCAGCACTGCTCAGAGAAGAACACACAGTCCTTGAAAATGGGAGTTGAGCATTTTTGCCTAAGCTAGCCCTTCCCAGATGCAGCATCTGATTTTCAGCTTGTAAACAAACATACAGTTTGGCTTGTAAGAGCACAAGGAGGTCAAGTGACCTGCCAGAGATCTCTCAGAAAGTGGTATGCAGCACTGGGATTGAACCTAGGTTCCACCTGGTTCCCAAACTTCTACTTTTTTGCTTGAATGCTTCCCACCCACCAACCCTACTCCTCCCTGCCTGCTCCCCAACCAAGAAACCGAGCAAACCTTCTTCCAAATCAGGTTTACATGTGGGTTTTAACATTCATCCAGCATGTACTGAATGTGATGTATTCAGTAAAAATTGGATATGTAATGAAACTGTATTTTGAGTGCACTGGAGTCGGGGAACAGTACAGAAGCCTCTTTTGTGATGTACCTTGCCCACTCAGTTCTCTTACAGGCACACTCAAGGACAGGGAAACTGTTGTAGTACCTAAACATACTATATATCCATACATACTAGATATACAACATACTAGATATCCAGAGCTGATAAGGGCAAAAAGATTCACTGTTCCCCAAACATGACACATCTGGAGTGAGCCAAAGCCCCAGCAAATGCTGGAGAAATACGTATTTTCTGTTTCGTCTCTTGCTCCCCCTGTTGCACATGGAAAGACTCATTAGCTGAATGCCTGCTTCTTGTAAGTGGCACCTATCTGAGCTGATCATCACCATTCAGCTCTAACCTGCACCCCAATGCTTCCTCACAGCTCAGAGCCATGAGTGAGATTATCACAGGCCCAGGATGAATTGCATTTGAAATTAGTAAGAGCTGCTAAAGCAGTAAATTCAAGGGAAGTAGCAAAAGGAACAAAATAGATGGGGTTTTATTTAGTAGCAATAGTATTAATCGCAAATTTAACAGTAAAATACACCCATTTCCCACCTTACAGACCAGGGGTCCTAATAGCGTTGTGTTCTGGGGTTTTGCTCAGCCCAAAGCAATGCTTTTCCCACTGTAAATGTAGAAACCTTTTGCTACATAGAAAAAGAATCAGTTTGGACATAGAATCAGACTGAGAATCAAAAAAGTCGAAACAAAATCCAGGGTTTCTCACTAAACAACTTTGCAGTGTTGGGTAGTTCACAATATCAGTTCCCTCTTTTACAAAACAGAGCTATCAAAAAATGCCCGGCTTTGCCATGCAGTGGATTTTTCAGGTAACAAGGACCATACCAGCTGTAATCTTCCTGAAAGTTTACAGAGTTTGAAGCACTCTCTAAAAATTGAAATTAGGTTACATGTTGTTGGGGTTTTTTTCAAACTATCTAATTAATGACTAGATTACGTAGGCGCCCAGTGAGAAAAGCAAGCACAAATGTTAATAAAACAAGTCTGGGCATGGGCACGAGATATTATCCTTCACACAAAGCAGTAAAGCATGATGCTGTGGACAGTCCTGCCTGGGCTTCCACTTCCACAGCCATGGTTGTGTGTAGGGCTGAGCTCCGACACCACCTGGGGAGCTCAGCCAGCTTAGAAAACAGATCCAGTTCACTAAAGAGTTCATTTGAGCCAGGAAACTCAAGATAAGAGTTTAGCACAAAATGCAAGAACTGACATTTGCTAAATAAGTATATTGTGCACCACATGGCTTTCTAGTCAATGTGAATCTTGTGAGGAAGGGTCTTCAGAGCTGCTCTCCTAGGTGGGGATGAACACTAGCAATGGAAACACCAGTGACAGCTACTTTGCAAAATGCTGCCTGCGATCACCTTTCTGATTGCCAGTTGATCTGGAGTTGGAGGATGGACATGTGGCTTTGGAGATTCCTCCTGAAAAGTCACCACAGCTGCTATTAATGATCCCCTCCTGCTATTTGTGGCTGCATTCATATTTTTATCTAAAGCGCCTTCTAACAGATCCTATTTTACAAATGCTGCACTGCAAAAGCCTTACAGACCACCTTAGGTAATTTCCATATGCCAGTATGATACTATATCTAAGCAAAGTCTGTGCCTCTAAGAATGCCTGAGACAGAGAGTCAAGTGTCAAATAATTTACACCAACAAAACCTGTTTCCAGCAAGGTCATACGGGATTGTGTTGGAGTGCTCTTTCCTTTACAATCTTGATTAAAAAGTGATTCTCAAGTGACAAATTATTAAGGCATTCAAACTATCTAATTCATTCTATCCCTACTGAGCACAACTGTTTTGTTTAAAAAGCAAACAAACAAACCAAAACAACAACAACAACAAACGCTACAAAAAACACAAAACAAAAGAAAGGAATCTACAAAGCAATTAAATTGCTGAGCTTTGTTTTGTTGCTTAAAGGCTTCTACATTCACACCCAAATGAAAGGTCTTGTTCTACTTTGTCACAAAAGATATTCCAGTCCTTCAAGGTCACATAGCAATTACTGCTTTTCTTAATCCACCCACAACGTGAGCTGTAGCTCCCAGTAGATCTTAGCTGGGTCAGGCCTCCTCCTGACTACTCTCATCACAGTCCTTGTGGTTCAAGCAGCCACTATCAGCAAGCCCTCTCTGTATTTCAGCATGCTCACATCAGATTATTCAAGACAAAAGGATTCCCAATCTGGATTACATAGCAGGAAAAAAAAATGGGTGACTTTATGGCATCTTTCAAACTGGCACATGCAGTGACACAGCATGGAGAGACAGCACTGTTCTGTTGACCTGTACTATGGCAGGTGTGTCTTGTTAGCCACAATGCACATCTTAGAAAGGTTCTTGTGTCCTCCCTTTGAAATAAGCAGGTTTAAAGTGTAAAACATCTTGTAAAGTAAAGCCTTAGAAACAAGAAGTGCCTAAGAATGCTCAGTGTTTGACATCATTTAGTTTTAGATTATGAATAAAAAAATTAATGTTCTCCAACTCAGAAAGCAGAAGCTTTGAAGATGCCTGTACCTCTGTTCTTGACACATCAGGAGAGTTATGTGATGTATGGCCTTGCATTGCTCATATCTGTCTTCTGGTTTAGTTTTAAACAACAACAAAAAAGAATAGGTACATTTCTCCAAAATTCAGCTCTGCACTTTGAAATACGGATTTTAAGATGAGAAAGAAATACATTCTTTTCCCAACTGCACCATAATTTTTTTTTCTGCAGAGGAAGTGAACATTAGCCAAAAAGCAAAAATATAATCCATGAGTTCCTGTATTTTAACTGTCTCTCATCTTGAAGCAATAAACAAAGGTTAATCAAATACTTACTAGCTGAGTAAATATTTTTGCTCCTATGTATAAACCAACCTGAGTCAGATTCTCATGTTTTGGCTCTGTGTTAATGCATCTTTGAAAAGATTTGCAAGATTAGTAGATTCAAAATTATTTTTTCCTATTTTAACTCCATATGCTAAACCAAGGAACTATACACATATACCTACGTATGTATATACAGACACTGTGTATATACATTGTTTTTTTACAGACCCTCCAAGATCTGTTTCTCTTTCCTCTAAACAAAGCATAGCAGTATGTTCATGAAAGTGTCCCTAAGGAAATCTACAATAAAAAACTCAAAACGCATTTGACAAAGGTCAGCATATTCCAGCAAGGTAACACACTCCAGCTGCCTACAAAGTACATGGAAGTATTTTTCCAGTCCACCTTACAGATCATGGGGACATGCCAAAAGCTCCATTTAGGCAACATGCTGCTGTACAACCCCCTCTTATCATGGGTGGTCACTCCTATCTGTCTCTCAGCAAGCCTAGGTCCTGTATCTCTCCTACCACCTCCCAGCACAACAAAGATCTCTGTGCTGTGAGAACTTTTGAGAATTAATCATTTACTCCAGCTCTATGGAGGTTGTTGCTTAAACCCTCAACTTCATTTTGATCAGCCTTACGTATTTTTGCATTGCCTAAGAATTATGTTGAAAGCCCCAGAACGCATGATCCCGTATTTTCTCTGAAAGCTGTAGAGAGGGGAATGGAGAAGTAACTACCTGTTCTCTGAGGAACAACCAAGGGAGACCTGACCTGCTAGAGAGCAGACACCCTGCCACTGCCCAACTTGGAGACAGCACCACACAGGATAACATCAAATAGCATCTGCCAGCATGATTATCTATGCCTCCTAAAACTGTGTTGCTTGGTCCTATGAAATCTGTGGCCATGCTTTGCAAGTCTTTCTTTCTAAGGGCAACATTCTCAGGTTTATTCCAAGCTCATTCCAGACTTTGGTGGGATCACATATATTGTGGCTGGGTTGAACTGCTTTAAGCTGACAGTTCTGTAAACTTTTCTTCAGACAAGTGATGGCTTTATGTCCCGGAAAGTACATATTAGACCAGACATTACTTCTGAGAACTATATCCACCTGCTGACCCTCTAAGACTGTATTTCCTCATGGGAAAGGAAAGGGTGTCATCATTCACAGGCTGAAAAAAAGAAGTCTTTCCCCTTCCCTGCAGTCATTGCTAGGAGGAGTAGCAGTACCCTAGGAAGAAGTGAAGCAACTAAGTATGAAGCTCTAGTTGAATCGTTCTGTAGGGGAGGTGTTATAACATATTCCCTGAACATGGTATGTGTTGTGGAAACTGCCACCATTTTCCCTGATTAACTTGGGTCTTTAATGACCATAGTCTTGCAAAACTGTTCCAACATTCCACCAGCAAGTGAATAGCCCTGGGCCTTATCTGAACCGGTGACTTTGGATCCTGAAAGAAAAAATGCGTAACAAGTGTTACCAGACCAGCCATCCACTCCCAGTCTGTAGTCCAAACCTCTCAGTAAGCCATTTCAAACACATGAACTTTTTCTCATCTGCCTCTGTGGGGGCACTGTGCCAAATCCACAGATGCCAGATAGATCTGACACGTTGGCATCTAGGACATCACCCCACAAGCCAAGGTTCCCCCAGAATGTAGAGGAACATTTCTTCTTCAGGAGCTAGTTGTGCTCTTTTATTCTTAGCAAGGAGGACAATGCATGTTTTGTCCTACAGGCAAACTGTTAAAATATTTTAAAACAGAAAGATAGAGCCCAGATGGTATTCTAGTTTCTAAAATATAATATGAAGCAGACCAGATAAAACAGACCGATAATAATCTATTTTTTTCCGATAATCACCAATAATTTGGGGCTGGGGTGAATAGCTTGCACAGTTACCCCATTCCTTCTTCATCCATTAGGTTCTACTCCTCCTTCATGGGCCTCAGTGAATTCATTTACTCCAAGGAACCCAGAAGCCAACTTTCCCTGCAGCTGTTTTTACTAGACTAACCTTTCATGGATCGAGGCCAGACCACAAGGAAGCAAGCCACAGCCATCTGCCCATTTTATGTCTTATCCTGGAATGATAAAACATTGCAGGTCTTTGTCAGCAGTGGTCTAGCTTGGCTCTATCCCCAGCCTGGGATTTACCCAAAAGTCACTCCTGGGAAACCCTCACGTGACTTCTCCTTACAGGATTTTAATCTGAGCCAGCTTTCCCTAGATTTTTCCCGCCTTTATTTATCCACCTATTGGTTTTCATGTTTGGGGTTTTCTTTTTTTAAAAGCTTTTCATTTCCCACTTTTTGAACATATTTTTAGGAAGAGATTACTGCATTTCCTCAGTTATGAGAGCTGACTGCCACCTTCTGATTGCCACCTTCTCTTATGGGCTACCCCACCACTGAATCCTTTCCCTCCTGTTACTCTGTTTACAAGGCCCAACCCTAGTACAGTCTTTAACAATAAGCCAATTTAAATAAACCATATGCACAGGTTTAGCTGTTTCCTTGGGTCAATCATCTGTGGAAAATACGTGCAGAGCAGTCTAACAGAACTTTGATTGTAAGTAGGTCTAGAATGGAGAACAGATGACAAAATGAATGAACAAAATGACCAAATCAATGTGTATTGCATTCTGCTCCTCTTCCACCTCCATATTCTCAAGCTCAGTCTCAGCTTCTCTCATCCTACCTGAAGCCTCCTGGTTCTCATCTACAATTTCTGCCATTACAGCTCTCAAGCAGGAGAACAGGATTACCATAATGTCAGTTCTGCCCACCATGGGAGATATGGGTGTACAGGACCTTTCCCAGGCTGCTGTTGGTGTGTGGGTAGCAATTCTGTCCATGTGTTGCAAGGAAATGCTTTTACCAGAGGTGCCTTGGAGAACCCTCCACACTCACTCACACAACAGTTACCCAGCTCTTAGGGAGCCAGTCAAGCACAGCATTATTCCACCTTTCCTACCCTTCTTGCAACTTGCAACTAAATCACTTTTTTTCTTACTGACACCTTTGACTAATATTGTTTTTTTTTTCTGCTGTGATCACTTTATGTGGTTGCAGGGGGACCCAGTTCCTGTGACTAAACCAGCTGCCACAGCTCAGTGGAAGAGCTTGTTTCTGACCATTACATAGTCCCTCTGTAAGCAAATCCCCTCAGCTCTTAAGATCATTTCTGTAAGGGTGAGCTGTATTTTCTCCAGTGAAAGAATCCAGCACTTTCTAAAGAAGTGTTCAGCTATCAGAGACAAAGCCTGTCAGGGAGATATGTAACCAGCAGATGTTTGCAGTGGGACAGTGTAACATTTTCAAAACAAACAAGCATCTATCAGCCAATGTTAATATAGTTCTAGCAAGCCTGTACCAGTCATGTTATTTCTCTCCTCACCAATGGCAAAAAAAAAATAAAAATTATCTCAATTTATTAAACACAGTTTTCGTTCTCAATCCTGACACTTCTGTCTGATTTCATGCACCGCTTACATTATTTTAACTCTTTCTGAATAACTTGTCTGGTAAACATGATGTATGGTCATAGGTTTTTCACTGTAAAGAGGTGAGAGGCCTCTGGTCATTAACAGCATGACTCAGGCATGGGATCTCCACCAGATCCACCTGTCCAGCAGCTCTGGTGGATCTATCCAAGCCTGCAAGGTGGAGCTGGCATAATGTTACAATGTGGCATCACTGACATCGCAGGGGCAGTGCACAGCCTGACATCTTGTGTACCCATGCCATGCCTCCCTTGAGCCTCCAGCAGCTCCTCTGGAAAGCTATCTCAAATCTATCACACTGTTACAGATTCAGAGATAAACCTGCCATCCAGTGCAGTCATTTAACACAGACTGAACAACAAGATCTGGGATATGCTTTACACCCACCTAGGTGGGCAAACAAAAATACATTCATGTGCAGGAATGGCAGTCGTAGCAGGGCCTTGCTGGCCTGCACTGTGGGCAGGGGGCTTCCTTCTTTCCAGATTTACGAGATTTGTAGATGTCTGAAGACCCATCTTTTTGGAGAAAGCACAAAGACAACTTGTATTCTGCTCCTTCTGGGTGCATTGTCATCTTCATGGCCATAAGAAAACATGATCACATGCCTCAGAATCAGTAACTATTCTGCCTACATCATTAAAGTCAGGAGCTTCTAGTAACTAGAGGAACATACTGCTGACTGAACACCTGGGTGCACCCACCCAATTGAGATCAACACTGGAGGCTGAAGGTGGATCCTCACTCACATTCAGTCACTCAGAAGATATAACCGCTTCAGCCAGAAAGTCAAGGACACCTGGAAATATGTGGTTCCTGTCTCCCTAGGAATCAAGAGACTTTCTTTGCATTTCCAAGGTTTGTTTACATTGATATTTGAATGACAGTCACAACCCCAGACCCTGAATCAGACATCACTGCGTATATATATGGTAGGTTAACCTTGGCTGGACACTAGATGCCCACCAAGCCACTCTATCACTTTCCTCAGCAGGACCAGGTCGGGGAGAAAACAAGATGAAAAAAACTTATGGGCCAACACAAAGATAGTTTAATAAAGCAAAAGCAGAGGCCATGTGACAAAACAAAGAGAAACAAAATACTTATTTGATACTTCCTATCAGCAGGTGATGTCCAGGTATTTTTCAGAAAGTAGGGCTTTGGAGGACAAATATTATAATCATGAATGCTCCCCACTCCCTTCCTCCTTTCTCTTATCTTTTATTGCTGCACAGACATCAGATGGTATGTAATATCCCTTTGGTTAGTTTGGGCCATCTGACCCAGCTACATCTACTTCTGAGATCTTGTTCACCCCCAGCATACTGGTGAAGGGGAGATGCTGGAGAGACAGTCCTGGTGATGTGCAAGCACTGCCCAGCAGCAGCCAAAATATGGGTGTGTTATCAACAGCTTTTTAGCTACCTATACAAATCACAGCACTGTGAGGGCTGCTGTGGGGAAAATTAACTCCAGCTCAGTAAGACTCAATACAATACACCACCAAGTGTCCCTATTAGGATGTATGTTCAATTATAGCTCTAAATCCATTCTATGCCCACAGCTCCTTCTACTCCTAGATGTCTTTCTCCTTTTCTAGCTTAGAAATAGAAGCCCTCCTCTGAAGGTTGTCAGGCAGTACAAGCAGTTAGCAGAGCAGTTAGTAACTAAATTTAGATGTGTGGGAAAAGACTTGGATCCAAGGCACTAATGGTAGCTAATTTCAAAATGCTTTCAGATATATGTTCAAAGCTATCTCCACAGGATCTCCTCTGAGTTTTACTGTGTGGCTGAAAACATTTTCTTCTGTTGCTGTTAATTAAAATGATAATCATTGCATAAAGTCCTGCAAGTTAGCAGTTTAGATCTGCCTTATCTAGAGATTTTCTGGAGCATGTTTTAGTTTAGATATCTACCTGGTAGTGAGGAGACACTTCTTCCTTCACAATCCCCTTTATTATTCCTTTAATAAATCTCTTAGACACTCTTCACCTTTAATTTGCTTGTCTTCATCCCTCAAGATTCCCTTTTCATCCCCTCTTTAGGGAGGAATGTTTCCTGAAACCATTAGAAACCTTTTCTTGTCAGATACTAGCTTGGAAAGAAGCAGTGTTCTTCACCTCAACAAGGTTTAGCATAGCCTTCCTTGCATTTCAGCTTCTGCTGTGGTGAGTGCTGAAGACCTAATGTTCTGACCCTTGTTGTTAAGCGGTGTATGTGGCATGCTGGTTAGTGAAAGCCTAGTTTTCTGAGTTTTGCCTCACACTCACTCTTCCTTTCACCCACCATCACCCAGGGAAGCTTGGAGTTATGCCTACAGAGGCTAAACTACAGACCCTAAACTGAGAGGGAGATCTTCCAAAGGACAATACTTGCAAAAGTAATCTGTGCTCAGAACTAATGTGTGCACATCCACTCCACAGAGGTGCCTCAGCATCAGTATCTTTCATGTGCTGTCAAAAAATGGTATTTTCTATGAGGTAATTAATATGAAGCAGTATCAGCTTCTAAAAGATTAAATCAATCTCAATACAATCTTGGAAGTGAACAGAGACAACAGATCCAAGTTGTATCTAGCAGATGCAAATAGGAGAACACAATTTTGCTCTGCCAGAGGCTCAGGATGCCTTTGCTTGACAATCCAGTCTGTAAACTTAATCACTGTCATTTGACACATTCAGAGATGTTTTAGCCACAGAAAAGATAGCAGCAAGGACTGCTGAGAGCAAGGGACACAAATGTAGGAAGTATTACAAATGTTATATTCCTCTTTGACGGGCTATAGTCCTTGCCAGATGGCCAAACAAGATGTCATTTGTCCCCTGCAAACATATGAATTATAAATTTCTACAAGCACTAAGTGCTCAGTTATGGTTAGATTTTGCATACAAAGCACAAGGGAGAGCGATCTAGTTTCCTTACAGCTTCCCTTGTGTATTGCTGCTGGAAGCAAGCCCTTCCAGTGTCAGGGGGGCTAGTGAGTACAGCAGGAAGACACAGTCTTTTTTGGTCAGGTAGGATGTTCTGCCACCATTTCACAGAAAGGGACAGGGAGCTATGGCTCAGCTGCTCATCTAGCAGCAATAGCCCGTGCAAAAATCCATGCAAGCTGCAGCAACAGCCAGGTCCCAGGAGAGCTTCACTCACAACTGCCCTGGTTTGAGCTAGGACGGAACTAATTCTGTTCAGTGATTTTACTTTTCAGCTCAGTCTGTTCTAACTAATGTCACTTTCTAAGTCAATGGTGTATTTTGCAGTGTCTGCTTCTAGCAGTGATAACATCCGATGTTTAGTTATTACTAAGTATCAGTATGCAGAAAGGCTCTTGATTATATTTGCGCTTATAGAAACCAAGATCACTGCTAAATCTTTAGGAGGGTGCTGTAAAGTACACATTGGGGTGCGCTAAAGTAAGAGGTCACACCTGCAGAGGGAAACAGGTAGAAAAAGTAACCCTAAACTGACTAGCAATGTATTCTGTTCCATATGTGACATATGCAATGCAAAGCTGAGAGATCACGAGGATTAAGCTCTCTTCTTCAATGGCTGCTGTCCCAGGAGGACTCCATCCATTCTTTCTTCAATCCAGATACATGCATTCCTAAATCCAGTTGCAGAACCCACCTTCTGAATTCAACTCCTGAATCCATTTCCCATCTGCTGCTGAGTCCAGTCTGGGACTTCCCCAGTGCCCGCCCCACAAAGTCAGTGGTGACGTAATTGCCATCAGGGGGTGGGTTTGATATTGGCTTTGTATATATTTGTATGTAATTCACGTTATTGTTATTATTTTCATTAAAGTTATTATAGTTTTCTTTTCCAATCTGTAAGTCTCTCTTCCTTATTCTCTTTCTTAACCCCTTTGGGAAGGGAGAGGGGTTAATAGAGAACATCTGTTATTTGTCTAATGGCTGACTCAGCCTTAACCCTTAACACCAACAAAGGAAGCAGACATGATGGCTTCTTGGCTTCTGGCATGTGTATGTCACCTTTAATGCTATCATCTTGCACCCAAAATACAGCTTGCTTTTTAAGACAGAGCAAAATTAAAAGTATGTAATGACACTGGCATAAAAATGATCAAAATGATCTTTTTCAGGGAAAGCTGTTTGATGTACAAGTCTGAATATAGCTGTAGTCCACATCTATAGGGCTTAATCAAAGCCATGCGAAATCTGTGCATTTTGACAGGGTCTCAAGAGTCCAAATTTCAGCTCTGCAAAATCTATGGATAATGACTGATTCTCAGAAGACCATATTTTCTAATAGTGTATATACACCCACTGAAGAAGGGGTGAAGGCAATGAAGACATTGGCTAAGACACAGAAAAGGCCTCTTACAGAAATTATATCTCGAACAAGTGCCTTAACAGTTATACCTAGCAGTAGTGAAGGCAGAATTAATATGCAGTAATTAATAAGGAGATAGGAGACACGGACAAATATGAAAGAGGGAGATATCAGAAAACACTGTTAGCATTGAAGCAAAGCGCCCTTTTGAGAGCTGCTAAAAAAACCCCTAAGAAGTACAGTTGCATTTATATACTACATTGAAACACTGAAGAGTCATCTGCAAGACTGTAATGATTAAAAAAAAACCCAAGTTTTTGTATTCATTGGCTTGGATGTCAAAAATGTGATTCATTGAAAACCACAAGGAAAGATGAGCTATTAAAATAAGATCTTCATAAGGTCAAGCCATAATAAAATAAATATGATAAGGTGACCAAGAGTTTATGACCCTTTTGGAATCTGATCATGATGTTCCAGGTTCAGTGAGTATAAAGAAATCGCATGTTAGATTATGCCCAAAGGATTATGCCTTCCAATGATAGCTATAAACAGCATGTCTATTTGAAACCCTGAATAAGAGAGGGCAAAGCATGCTGTGTGCCTCAAACACACAGTGCTTGCTACCAAAAAATACCATCTGTATTATTATACCTAAAGCAAGCCCAGGCAGCTTGTGAAAATTTCAACAGAGCATGAAAACTTGCCCACTAGTCTATTGTTAAAGTTGGGACGCCCTGTTCTAAAAAGTCTGAGAAAATGCCCATGAAAGTCCAAACTGGTAAGGTGCCTGCCACATCTACACATCCGAGTCAAAGCCCATGGCTCTGAAATGAGTATGAGAGAGATTGCATTTCAGAGTTTGGGCCCAGGGTTTAACGTCAGGGGCTCCCCAATGATGCCAGGAAGTTCAGATAAAAACCACATGCTAAATCCAACATGAGAACAAAGGGAAAAGGATGTGGGAGAAGCTCAGAGGACTACATATGATAGCAGCAACACAGCAGTGGCAATCCGGTTTTGTGCACCGGAGTGTGAGACCAATGGTCCCATGGCAACGCCAGCTGCCACTGCTACCACCACTGTCACCACTGCCACACTCTGAAGTCCTATCTATGCTGCAAGGACTAACAAGGCAACAGTCAGGCCCCAGAACTGTCCCTGACCAAGCAGAAGTAAAATAAGCCTGGGACTGGACCAGCTGCCCCAGGAGCACAGAAATCATGCTCTAACTGGGGCTATTAAATTTGTTATTGACAAAGGCTACTGGGTATTTTTAATGAGGCTCAGATAGGCTTTTTTTTTTTCCTTTTCTTTTTCTCCTTCTTGGCTGGCTGTCAGGGTAGGTGACAGGGGCCAGATCAAGCTTGCTGGATGCAAGGCCACCCCTCCAGTCAGCCTGGTTTAGAGCTTTTCCATGGTCTACTGCAGAATCAGTACCCTCTGTGCTGCCTTTGCTTACATGCGTGCCTCTGCTGCTGCATAGGCTCCGAGTGTGGACACTGTGGGAGGAATAGGTAGTCCTAAGCCTTGCTTGCTTACTTTTTGCAACAGGTTTGAAACATTCACTTTTTTTACACTGAAATGTTTGGCTAGTAATTTTTTAGCAACCCATACTGCTGTCTTTTGTACTTTTCAGATAACCTATCATTTTGTTGTTGTCCTTACCATCTGTATGGTTATCTGGTCCCTGATGATGATGACTACTCAGCTACAATTTCACACTAATACGTTGTGAGGTCTGCCGTATGTTAGTTAGGCTGGTAAACTCTCATTGCCCACTATGCTGCCCTAACCCAGCACACTGTTTGCATTTACATGGGGAAAGGTACAGAAAATGTGGTTTTTAAAGCTTTCAGTTTCACTTCTGGAAACCTGCAAAAAATGTGGAAGGAGAAGAAAATGTTGCAAGTTGTTGAACAGAGGCCTAAGAAGCCCACATGGAAGGGCAGGGCTGCAATGCCAAGTACAGTTACAACATCTCATAACTGCCTTAATGAGTCAGTTTATTTTCACAAACAAGGAATCATATCTCAATGTTATTATTAAACACATTACAACTGATACACCCCCTTCACACCTTCAGAGACATCTGCCTGTCTACTTGTGATAATGGAGAGTAGCCAAGCTGATCTCTAAGCAGGTCTTTCTTGTGCATGGTGGAGCAGCAGGAGGACTCTTGCAGGGCTCCACGCCAGCTGGCAGTTCTTCAGTCTTGTAATACCATGCCTCACTTTCCTACAGTGCACTGCAGGGTGTTGTAAGGCTTCATTAGCTAAGGCTTGTGAAGCATTGTGAGTGCTTGAATAAAAGGGATTGGTGTAATGTTAAATATTATGAGGATGTTTTTCACCATGCAAAACTTACAGTTCCATCCTGGAGAGGTCAACACTCACCCCAGGCTCATTTCTGGTAAGGAGAGGCATCTGCCACTAGCAATAGTCTCACCATCACTGTCTATGAATGGGATTGTCTTGAGTGGCCTGAAAGCAATGGTGGTACACCAGTTTCTTTCCCAGTTAAAGGAACATTTAATCAATTTCTTACCAGAAATCTTAATTTTCTCCACTGGCAACACTATAGCAGCTAAAGCTATTTGTAGGCCAGTCATGTTTTTACCAGGACATTTTATTTAATTACATTTTTAACCTTTTTTAAGAGTCATTTAAAAAAAAAAGTAATTAAGTAGGTGGTTGTATTTTAGTGTAAGTGAAAACTATTGCCATTGCTATTAACTGAACAATTCACACTGAACAGCAGTAAGCTCTTACTGGTGCATTAAACAAATAAATGATCATTTAAATTAAAACATTTAGTCAACTGCTAATCTTTATAAGCCTTCCAGCTCTTTGTCTTCAAGGCTATATACACATAGAGAACAAGCACCCTTTTTTCCAGAAAATCAGTGTGAAGAATAAAGGAAGCAGCCCACCGACTGTGACCCTTTTGTTAGACAGTCATGCTGCATTGTGCCTTCTAAAAAAGAAGCAGGATTATTTGCAGGAAGTAGATCTGGAAAATTAAAATCTGGCACCAAAAAAGAACCATTCATTTTACTATCATTTAAATGTGTTGGAGATTATTACTATAAATTACAACGGTCAGTTTGCTCCTTCATTTTAGCAACTAGTGTCCATCCATTTCCCAATAGCTACCAAAGTACATGATCTTTTGCTTTCCATAATATAAGAAACTGTATGCTTAGAAACCCAGGCTTGTTACAGCAGTGGAAAAACCTTTCTCAGGAAGGAAGGATGACATGAACATGTCTGGATACCTGTGTTGGACCAAGAAACTGAAGAAGCAGGATTGCTCGATGCTGAGGGGGACAAGCAGGGCACAGCATTGTGTGCAGAGCGCTATTCCGGGGAGCAGAGGTGTGGCCAGGTTCCTCTTCCCATGATCCTCTTCCCTTCTTCACAATTCCTCACTCCTCCCAAGTAAATTGACTTAATGATGTCTGCCATTCACTGCAAGAGATCATTTTCCTCTCCCCTTTTCAATGCCCAGTACCCCCTAAAGAGATCAAAAAACAATGGCTCCTAATGAAGTTTACTGTAGCTGACATTTCTGCTACCTCTGATGTTCTTAATGACTTGTCAATTGTTAAGGTGGAAGAAACAACAGTTTGTTCGTATTTCTGATCCACACAGCCATTCACACAGCATCCACTCTGCAGCAGCCAGGATAGCTTCCCAAAAGCACACTCTGGGATGGATTAAGTCCAGAGAAACTGTAAGGTTGGACTTTTACCCCACGTTTTGGGAACATTTACACAGCAGCTGAAAAAGGCCCATGTTTTCTCCCTCTGTCTGTTGGGCTGTCTCCTTCTTCCTTACACTCAGACTTTTCACTTCATTTCACTTCAAACACTTTTGTCATGGTTTTATGTATCACAGGTGTGCTGCATTAATTACTTGATATCTAAACCAGAGAGTTTAGTCAAACTTCTTATTTTCTTAATTATAGCCAACTATATAAATATCTGCTAGCAAACACCAGGCTTGCAGGAAGTACACCACGAATTACAGGAAGGCTCAGAAGAATAACCTGGGGTAACAAAATAAACACAGTGGTTCATCTCAGCTTGCTAATCTGAATATTTTCTTCCTTGAGTGATTTTGACAAGCATTTTTGAAATTCACCCAGTAGTCTATGTATCATTGGAGTGTTTTACTTTGATACCACAAAAGACTGAGACAGTACTTTTATCTTATGTCTGATTTCTCAAGGAATTCAGTCATCAACATTATACCAACTCCATCTTCCATAAAGCAGAGCTAGCAAGACCTAAGCATAGCAGAAAAAATGTATACATCTGATTTCATACCTATAAATTTTAGTTTGACCTTTTCACTCACAGAAGGCTCTCTTAGGTACAAGCAGGGCTGATTTGATGTCAGACTGGCCTATCAGAACTTTTTTTCCATTACACAATGCCCCTGACCATGTGTATCAGCCTCCAGGCACTTCTTCCAGAGAAAGTAAGTCTTTTTAAAATGGTTGAGGAACCATATTCCCTATCCTCAGTTACATGCTGAAGATCTTTACCATGATCAACCTCTTCCTTGCCAACTTCTTCCAAAAAGAGTCCTTAGGTCTTCAGCATAAGTAGGCAAAGATGGTAATACTACTCCAGACAAATCCAGCCTCTGGGAAAGCTGTAATTCAGATGGGAAAGAGCTGATGTTTGATCCCTCTCACAATGCTTTAGTCAACACAGGACACCTACAGGGGAAGTGACATGAATAGCTGAAGTGCAGGATGCTGGGGAAAATGGATGCCAGCACAGCAGTGGGAGACTATAGGACTGCACTCACAGGACCCAACGGATCTTCAGTAGAAGGAACCATCAGAAAAGTAGATGTCAATCTATTTTGTGATTTCTCTTTTTTCACCAATCATCCCGTGTTGCTCTGAGGAGTGCAGTCAGAACATAAAGTGTATTACCAACCTGTTTTTTTTATGTTGTGCTTTCTAACACTAGTAAATAAATTATTTCATCAATCCCTTTTATGAACCTAACATCTTTATCAGGGTATCCTCAAGATTTTTTTTTTTTTTAATGTGGATACTGTACAGCCTTAATCCATTCTTTTATTTTGAATCCCTGAAGGTTAGTACTAATTCAGCTCCTTCAGCTCATCCCCCAGTAGTCAGCTATGCTGCTTCTAAATTCACTAGCTGATGTTTTTTTCCTTGTAGCACATACCTCTTGAAGACATTCCTTTTTCCTCCTTTATGTCTCAATCTTGCCTTTCCTCAAGGGAAACCTTTCCTGCCCTTCAATGGGAATAAGAGGCAGATATTCCTATACATGCAACATTCACCATCAAATAGCCCTCTTACTATCTTTAACAGAGGTAGGTGTGGACACGAAGTGTAGTGTTTCCACCTGGTGGAGGTGCCAAGGTTCTTTGGAGAGCAGGATGACCACTATGTGTTTTACCCAGACAGTAAACATGTAGGCCATGACATATTTACAAGACTGTCTCTCTGCCTAAGCAGCAGAAGAAGACATAAAGTCACTCATTGCTCTATGTCCTGACTACTTCCTATCTTATTTTATAAGTCTACATGAAAGTAAATGACTGTCTGCAACTTACATCATTGTTTACACTTGATAAAGATCTGTTAGAGTTACAAAAAAGTATATACTATCATACTTCCTAAGTGTGTGAATGGCAATACACAGCAGTACGTAGCATTTAATTGTGATATATCCTGCTATTCCTAATAGCATTACCTGATGTCCTGGGGAGAGTTCCATCTACACATGCAATTCTCACTTTGGTGTAACCTGGGTATGGTCACCATGGCAGACAGCCTCTCCTAGTATTTTGCCTGGCGGAATTATGGTATTAACAGGCTAGAAAACTACTAAACACAAAAATAAGAAGAGAGTGGTTTTGACAAAGTAAAACATGCCATTTCCCAGTGCTTCTGGAGTCTCTTAAATCACCCACAGGGAAGGAACTTTTTCTTGTTCTCCATGGCCCAGGAAAGACCTAATTAACATAATGTCAGGAAACCTAACATGTAATATTGAGCATGACATTATTAGCTGCGCAAGTGCCAAAGAAGTGTTTTGTTGTTGTCTTTTTTTTTTTTAACATTATTATGCAATTTTTATTTCTATTGATCAAATTATGCTGAAAGACATTTGACCTACCTATGTGATCTTATAAAATTTACATTTATATAGCTTCTTTCATGTTTGATCTTCACCAAATACCTTAACAAAAGGATTATTTACAGAAGTGAAGAGAAACCCTTTTATACTCACATGAAGGCAATCAATATGTAGAAACAAACAGGCAAAAATAAAAGAAAATTTTAAATTCGTAGGTCTGTTGTGTCCATAGTGGTCAAAGAGATACCACTTCATCTCCTAAACCTACATGGACTCCAGCTACTGTGGGTAGAGAGAGAAATTTTTGTATGGTAAATAAGCCAATACATAAAGAAAAGAGTTGAGTATCTTCACTAAGATGCAGTTTTGCTCCTGCAGTCTCCTTTAATTAACTGAAGAGGTTTTGCCATACGGCTCTTTGCTATTACCTGTTAGTAAGCTTAAATTGCTTCTTAGAATATTGTCCTGGATAAATGAACCTCTAGATTAAGTCATTGTGATGGACACATACACACATCTAGAGGAGCAGGAAAAATCACAAATACCTGCATAAAATTTGTCTTCCATCTTGGGAATTTCTTAATGTTTCAGGGTTTTATCCCATTAGCACGGCATCAGAAATGTGAACCTAAGTGGCTTTTCCTTCCCCCACAGTGAAAAAAACAATAATGATTTGATAACAAATCAGGTTTCACTTGCAAAATATTACTGCCAACTCGAATTACAGTCATATAGGTAATGGTGGTAATCTCCTTTAAAACATTTACCAGCTTACTGTAAATTAGGCAACCTCCATCTACAAAAAGTGCCAAATGCATATTCAAGAGCTGATGTATGTGATACTTATAGAAATATATAGAGTAGGAAAAGGCATGAGTCCAACACACACTCAATGAATCAGTGACTGCAAAGCACATAAAATCCTTAAAGAATTTGTCTGGCCTCTGTATTGTGAAGGACAAAAAGGCTAAATAGCCATAAGCATTCTCCCTACTGAGAATGGGAGACCTTTTCAACCCAGTATATTTATTTTTTTAATACTTTAATATTGATCTAGTGTTAAACTATCACCCACTGGTCAATAATTCATTATGTTGGCTAATGGGCTTAACTGCTAAACTAGCTGTGGCAGACTCATTATCCTGAGCATTAAAGTTCTGAAATTAAAAGGGAGCAAGGCTGCTGAATTCTGGTTACATCAGAAGCCCAGAAGCCCCAAGTTCCTTCCTGATGAATCTATTAGAGTCTAATCCTATTATTTTATATTTAATTTTAAAAGTCTTGCAAGTGGGGTGCAAATCTATTTGCAACATTTGGAGGCTCCACCTGCTTGGTGAAAAATATTTGTTGCAACAAAGCAGGGTTAAAAAACAGTAAAAAAAAACCAAGAATTCTCACTGCTCCTAAAACCCATCTTCAGGCACAGACATGTTCTACTTTAATCTTCCTAGGAGCAGAAAAAATCAGAGCCGCCACTGCAGCAAATGTGTTTACCAGAGTGAGCCCCTAAACGGTGAAGATGTCAGAACATTAGCTGCCACAGAATGAATGTAACATGTGGCTGTTAAAAAAAAAAAAAAGTGCTCTCTGTCACAGTCATATTACAGCTTGGCATAAAAGAAAAACACTAACTTTCATGTGACAGGGGAAAAAAAATTGCACTCTTCTGAAACGCAAAGCTAATCTACCTGGAATTTACTTTCTTTTGGTTTGGTGGTGGTGGTGGTGGTTTTTTTCTTTCTAGTTTAGACAATGAACCTCCATGAACCCCTTCCTTTCCCAGATCACCTATTCACCCAGACCCAGAACTAATTTGTGACAGTGAAGGGACAGCAAATTGCTGTGCCTTTGGGTTAAAAGATTCCTTATACATCAGGGACATTTAAGACAAGTTGCCAGTGACATTTTAGACTTATATTTTATACTACTTTTGTGATCTTATTTAGGAACCTGGGGAGAAGAGCCTTTTGAATGAGGCTGGAGTGTCCTTTTGCTGACCTCCTCCAGAGCTTTATCTCTTTGGGAAACCTGGTTAGTGTAAGGGTGTGCTTGGATGACTAACTTTGATGAAAAGACAATTTTCAGAAATAGTTTCTTTTCATTAGTTTTCCCATTGCCACTGAGATCAAGTTGCCTCCTGTTTTCTGATGCTCTTCCAGGCACCAGGTTCAGTTGCTCATATACCTCTGAAAAACAAGGAAAAGAGAGCATATCCATTCTATAGCTGCAGAAGTCTTAACCTATTCATCTTCTAATGACCCATCTCTAGCAATGGAGATTCCAATTACACTATTTTCAAATCAGCTGGATCAAATACCTTAGTCAGAGGAGAAGGTCTCTTTGTATCTGATTACTGAATGAATATTAGAAAAACTCCAGCTTTTAAGTGAAATATATTTGAGTGTAATTCCATTGCTTCAAAACAAAGAAAGTAGTTTCCCAATCTGACATTTGTTTGCCAGGGATTTAATCAAAAAAGTTTGTCTACAAGCACAATGAATACCTGTCAGCATGGTCTCATGGAGAATAGGTTCTGTAGTACTTGTTCTTTTATTAAAAGAAACAAACTCACAAAAAAACCCACACACCACAGAACAAACAAAACAAATTAACTAGTCTGTGTTGTTGTTAATAATACTGTCACACAAAATTTTGACTAAAAACTTTGTGTTGTCTGGAATTAGGGAGTACTTTCTATGGATTGGAAAGTGTCTCACTGATAATTCTCAGAACTGTGATATTAATGAAACTATATATAGAAGCAGGGCTAAGTGAAGAGATGTTCCCAAGAAAATGTCTTTGGTCCAACATTAGTTCACATTATCAGTGATCCAAGTGACTAGAACGGCAAGATAAAAGTATTGCCAAGAAAATACACAGCCATAGGAAAGACTGGTGGGATAGCAAATAACAAGACTGCATTGACCTTCTGGACTGACTTGAATCATCTCACTAAATGGTCTCTGTGCCACGTAAGGGTAGCATTGCACTGGACTGTATTGAGAAAAATCATGAGAAGTGGTCTGATAATTACATGTCCAAGCCAGGTTCTTCAGGAAGAACAGAGAAAAGGCAAAGGAGAAGGGTTTACCCAGTCTTAAAATTCACAGATGGGAGCTGAAAATAGATAAATGTGACCTTGCAATAAGATATTCCTTCACAGCAGTGAAGGCAATTAAAAGCTAAACGGGATTACTGGAAAAATCAGCAGACTTCCAGGCACTTATTCTTTAAAATTAGATTCCCTGATTTTTTATAGGACTTGCATACTTTCACCCTCTTATGGAGAAATTAAATGCAAAGTGGGTCAAGAGATGGCCATAATTCTTCCTCAGGGTCTCACAGCCTGTAAATGATCTATTGGCAAGTTAGATGTTAAGTTTACAACAAGGCAGAGAGGAAAAAAGTCAGCTTGGCTTTGGGCAGCATCTCTAAAATGAACAGGCTGGTTTTAGACATTTCTGAGCATTAGCTCAGGCCACCGCCTCTTCAAAAAAATGGAGTCCAGAGAGAAACAACAAAAAACATCCTGACAATGAGTGTTTTTTGAGCAGAAATTCTTCTGTGTGTCCAGATCAGACATAGTGCCGCTATAATATCTTAGACAGATCAGTACTAGGGTGATACAGAAGTGTTTCAAGCACTAAATAGAATAAATACACTGTAATTAAAGAAAAACAAAATGTTAAGGACTTGCAGCCTTTGCCGTGGAGTTGTAAAAATGCATCAAAACATGACAGGAAAAGAAGTCCTGCATTTCAAGGACATGAACCCAACAGTTTAAAAAGATTTAATCTTTAACTTGTTTAATAAATGCACAGCATTTCCAAAGTGCCTGGATTTCAGCATTGTGTTGCACTCTGCACAAAGCTGACAAGAGATGTGAGCATGGAGCACTACATGTTACACCACATGATACTAATGAGTACTGCTACAGCCCTTGAATACTCCTGCTCGCTGATACTGGAAATGCAAAGTGAGCTCATTGCCTCTGCACAGCCACTGACAAAGCAAATCTTCAAGGATAAATGACAGTCAAGGTAGAGCAGAGCCCTTTGAAGGAGAGATACCATTCAAATTCAAAGAAGTGTAAAAAAAGAAGATAGAGGGTGATGTGCCACTGAAAGGGAGGCAGAGAAACATAATACATGAGCCTTGAATAAAAATGAGAAACTAATCACTCTAAGCTGAGGCTGTGGATAGAACATTTCATCCCCTTTTTTGTATTCTGATCAGTCAGTCAGGCATAAATATGACCTTTCATGCATGCATGTTTTCAGAAACCTGGTTCAAGCAGATGTTTATTTTATCTGACTGGATCTCAGCTGGCCTTCAGCACAGATGATACCAGATGTTTTCTATTTAAGGACTGTTCTCTGAACAGTTAATCCTGGGCAGTAGGGCAGGTGTCTGTGTCCAAGCACTTCAGCTTCTGCTACGCTAGGATCATTTGGTGCTTTGTGACTTCAGTGGAGATTGACAATTAACTTCCCTAGTACAACATATGAGACCACCTGAAGTGGGCTACACCAAAAGGTCTGTCTGGCTCACTATCTGCTCTCTGAAAGTGGTCAAAAGTAGTGCCCATGATGTCCTGACATCTGGTAACGCCTGCCTGAGGGTCACAGTAAGCCAGGGATGGTTCTCACATATTGGGTTACTCCCAGTGCCTTTTTCTGTCACCAACATATTCAGTCTCCATACGTGCATTTGGGCATCTACTATATCCTGTAGCAGAGAGTTCATGGTTGAGCTATACGTGACTTAAGCAGATCAACATTGAGCAAGTGAAGGTTCACACTGTGGGAATCATCTCCTGTTTTATATCCATCACCTATTAACAAAGGAGTATATAAAAGAAAGCCTTGAAAAAGAGATGCAAGATAGAATTCCATCAAGAAAGAAAGAGAAAATGAAGTATTGCCTTCAATATATTGCTATTCTCTTGTTTGTCAATGTTACTAACTGAGAGGTATTGGGAAGCTAGAAAGGTAACATTTGCATTTTGTTTGACTTTTATTATTATTATTACTGCTACTACTACTACAACAAATACCTGCTTAGTTTTGGTCAAAATCCTAGGGTTTAACTATACTATGCATTCCAGTTACTATAACTTCAATTAGTTATCTGGCATCTTACCATCTTTTTTGAGAAATGGTACTCATTTTGTTAGGAAAGTTTAAGTTTAAGATAACAATGTAGAAGCAGGAAACAGGAAGACATTCAAAGTAAGCAAAGTGTTTAAAAAATGAGAATGATGGGCTAATCAAAGAAGGGAGCGTAAATTCCTAAAATCTTAAGGATATTGATGAAACTTGAAACAGGTCAGAGCACAGTGAAGCTGCTGCTTCTTCTGTACTTTCAAAGGCCTTGACTACATCCTATTGTACCTGCCTGTAGACCTTCAGCAGTCCCAGCAACAAAATGTCAGCAAGCAGAAAAGTGGAATGGAAGAGGGGCTTTACTGACTTCTAATAAGTAGAAGAAGAGTGGTAAAGAGACATCTGCCAGTCCTGATCCATTTACCAGCCAGGATTTCAACTTTGAGGAGATTTCTTAGTCTGGACAGACAGAGGAAGGAAAGTGAAGAATTAAAAGATGTCTGTTCATTCAATCACTTTGTTATAAATCTAAAGAATTTGAGTGGAGGAGCTCATCTGGTCTTAGATTTTTTTCCCATATAAGCACCTTGGGTTTGTGTAAAATTACGTTCACAGAGGAGTCAAATTTCTTTGCATGTGTTTTGGGAGACTGTAAGCTTGTTTCCAAGACATTCATGGCCCTCTGGAGTTTTCCAGCCACAACCCCCATATGCATATAATGAGTCATTATTGTTGTCATATCTGAGAGCCCATAGGCAAAACCAAACATAGACTAATATGTTCAGAGACAGTTTGCATGCTTGCAGAGAGGAGCATATATATGTACAGGTAGATGCATAATCAAGGGACAAAAACAACTCTGAAAAGTTATCCGTGCTGTCCTTAAGAGGCAGTTGGCTCTTATACAAGATCTTCTCACAACAATATTCCAAGATTTAATTACGTTACTATGAATGACAGGAAGTCATCCTCCTTCATCCATGTGGGTTATAGAGATTACTGAAGGATAGCTAAAGGGATGAGTGTATTATAGCCTTAAAACTGGTTTATGTCTCATTAATGAACCAAGTTTTAAGAGAATAAAAAGACATACCTTGGATAGAAAAAATGCATCAGTATTGGGATTGGGCTAGGTGACCTCCAGAGGTGCCTTCCAACCCCTACCATCCTGTAATTCTGTGATATTGAAAAATATTCACCACTAAGGGGAACACACACACACACACAAGCCAGAAGAAAAAAAGCAGGGAAACTATGTGATGTAATCTAAATAAATACTGTGAAAACAGCCCAAATGCTTTTTCACATGATTTCTGTAAAACTACGTTGGCTTGCAACATGCCACTGCATTTACCAGTTCTAGAAAGAAATAATATAGTTTCACAGCAACTACTAGATGTCAAAATAAATGGGGCAGTTGCATAACACTTGCTGCAGCACACAGAAGAAAAAAAATCTTTTTTTTGTACACACAATATACAGATTCAGTGCTATTTGTACTTAATTTCTATAATATTGTGAAAGGGGTTTAGTGTTTAGATGTTTCAAAGTCCTTTTTCAAGTTTGTTAAGAATGTTTTTTCCTGTATTTTGACAACAGCTTAATTGTTAGACAGATGGACCTCAATACAAGACCAGGATAAGTTTATTCTGATGAACCGTATGTCATGAGCCAGATGCAACAGCAGCTTGGTTAGGGGCTATGTCCCACGTTCAGCATATCAGGCTGGGAGCTGAATGGTCCTTTTAGGCCTGTCATGGAGGTAATGACTCATGGCATACCTAGCTCAGGTCAGCTTCAGCTGAAAATTCTTCTTACTCTTAGCTTGCAAAAAGTACCTCTAACACCCAAAACACCATGAAAAACAAGGCTAATGCCACAGACTTGCTTCACAAAGAGCTATCACATGCTAGTAATTTTACCCACCAGTTTTGCTATCCATGTTCAGCTGCTTATAACGCAGAGGTAAGAAGTAGCTTATTTCAGTCTCCTAGAGTAACATCCCATTCCCTAGAAATGTTACTTGCTGTACAGGTTATTTGCGGAATGTAGCCACTGTGCTGACTTGCAGCACGTAGATGACTATTTCTGTTCATTCTCTTCTACACATAACATGCAGCAAAAGTTCAGGTTTCAAATTCTGTTGAGAAGTTTACTCCAGAAGTGTGATCATTTAATAGGATCATGAAATTGCTTAAAATACACAGTGAGCTTTAGCATAAGAAAGCATGGATATTTTACAAAGACATATTTTTCTTCTGTTTCTTAATTTATAAGAAGTTCTAGAGAGGAATTATAAATCTATCTCTACACTATCTAACAAGGCAGTTCTAATCTTTATTTGAAAAATCAGTTTTGTGAAAGACAACAATGTTTGCTGGAAGTATCAAGGCACAGAATTACTTACATATCTAGCTGCTGAAAATAGGGCAATAATCCCTGGTAATCCCTAGGTATTTAAGATAACCATGGAATAACACTAGAAATAGTTTAGCAAATGATTTAAGAATGCCTCAGACTGCAATTATGTGCAGATAAAGGTCACCAGATAGAATATTCTTGCTGTGGTTTGGAGTTCATAAAACATTTAAGGACTTGCTCTAAGGTACTTTTAACTGCATTCTGTATAATTGAGGTGGAAAAGTAGCAGCATCGCAGCAGTATCTGATTTAATGTCTAGGTAATTAGTGTACTTCTAATAGGATTTTTCCACTGAACAATAGGATAGGCAGGCAGTATGTGAAGCAAGGGTCAAGAAGGAAAAAAAACAAAACAAAACAAAACAGTGAGAGCTTGGACATCTCAGAGGCAGAAGAGTATCTTCAACTATTTGCTCTCTTCAATAACTGGAAAAGGCAAATACTTTTGCCAAACCATGGGGAAAGTTGTCTGTGTTCATCGTTCCTACACATTTTCTTCTCTTACCTTGAGCCCTTCCCTCCTATGGCACATAACCACTGAAGGAGTTTCCCCTGGGAAACAAGTTTTAAACAGCTGCTCCCAGCTTTGCAAAACCAAGGTTTGTATCATTTTTAAGATAGTGTTTGGCGACACTGGGATTTTGGTCCTTTGCTGACACTAGCTTCATGCAAAGGTGAATCTGCATGCAGACCCTACGTCCTCAGCTCAAAGACACAGACAAGGCTGCTGCCTTTCCCAGCTCTGTGCCTGCAGAGCATCACTGACTCAGAGCAAGCAGGATCCCTGGCTAAATCCCTGTGCAAAGCAGGCCCAGTCTGAGGCATGTTGGTGCAAATCTAATAACACATCTATCAGACAGCAACGACTTATGGTAGGTAACACGTGGCAGCACACCCAGTTTTTCTTGCCTTTCAGGGCACTGTACACTCATGCTGCAGGCTAACAGGTGCTCTCAGTGCCCAGCAGCTGCTCACTCCCACCTCAGCACATCCCAGCTTCAATTGTCTGGTCAAGCACAGGTAGGGAAAAATCTGCACTTTTTACACAAAAATCCCACATTAGCATACAAAGATGGGATCCCTCGTGCTAACAAACCCCTTTGCTACTCACTGTTAGTGAGCACACTTTCCTCCTTCTCCCCCAATAATTACAGCATAGGAAGCAGGAGATAAGCTTGTTTGAGAACAATTTAGAAACCAAAATAATGGTAAAAATATCAATGAATGTGATGTTCACAGATCAGGCGAACAAGGTTTAATTATTAGAAAACACCTACTGTCACTGTGATCAAGGTGTGGAATGAAACTATAATTATAGCATTAGCTTTCATTCCCAAAAGATTAATGAATCAGCAAACTGATGTTTAGAATGGTATTTTTTTTTAAGAAATCCTAAAACAATGGCATACCAAATTTGCCTTTATTCAATTCACAGGTATTTCACTAATATCAAGGGTTCCTGTGGAAAATAAATAGATGAATCTGGATTTATTATAAGGAAAAGAATTCATTATAGTAAAAAGAGTGCTTAGAGAAATCACATGTAAATTATATTTTGCCAGGAAGCCAAAACTGACAATCAAATAAAAATGCCCTGAATAATCATTATGGGCAGCACAGATGTTCTCCTGCCACATTTCACTTTGACTCTTTCTATTCAAGTTACTTTAACATAAATAATTGAATAAGAGGCTGTAACAGCAGGCTACAGACCTTTCTGTCCAACTTGGGCTCACAGATCTTTCCTTTCCAGATTTACACTCAAATCTGTTATCACTGGGCTGTACTTGCTGGGCTGTACTTCCTGGGTATTGAACATGACAAACGTATTTTAAAAGAAATATGTTTTGCAGAAATACAAGCTCTGCAGCTGTTATGGTGCCCTTTTTTTTTTAAGCCCGTGCACTGCATAACATTAGCATTTCATAGAATTTGACTGAGAAGTTCAAAACTAGGGCAAATGTGCAGTTCTCAAAAGATCAACTAATTCAATCACTTGAAGAGAGTAAGTGCTCCAAGAAATCACTTTAAAAACTGTTGAAAGTGCCGAGTCAGCAGTAAACTTTGCATACAGAGTCTGTTAACTGGTTTCATGGAAAATTTATGCCTGTGTCTACAAAACCTTGCTTTTTGTTCATGAGAGCTATTAAGGATTTTCATTTCAAACAGAACTTCAAAGATCAAATCTAGGCAGCCCTTCTGAAAGTCCCTGAGAGTCTGATGCCATTGTTTGCTTAGGAGTCATATGATAAATTGATCTTGTCAGTTTGCTGTGTTAAAAAAAAACCCAACAAACTCAAAAAACCCAACCAAACCAAATTAAACAAAACAGATTGAACAAACCAACCAGACAACCCTGAAAAATCAGCTCCCTTAGCAAAGCAAGAACTGGGAAAATATAATGGGCAATTAACAGAAGTGTTTCCAAAGGTCTAAGCTGGGAGCTGTTCTTAAAATTAAATGCAAGCAAATATCACAGCCAAGGGCTGATTGCATCACTGACAACATTTCATCCTTTTTCATGTGAACCTTTCCATTCAGAGCTATTTAAAAACTCTGCAATTATTTTCAAACTTTTAAAAACTGACACCAAATTTTTACTTTATTTTGACAGCAACCCATGCACCTGGCCAGTTTCAACCATCTTACTCTGTGTCCTTTGAGAACAGGCACACTAAATTCTGCCTTCATATAGATATCACCCTCAGATACTGCTTCAGGATAAGGTATATTTATTTTACATAGATTTTCAAAATCTTTTCTCACTGACATGAGTATACATTTACTCTTTCATGCTAGCAGAGCTTCTCCTTGAGAAGTAAACCTCTGTCCTAAAAACAACCCATGGCATGGTTCTCTGTTCATACCCTTGCACACAGCCAAAAAAGAGGGTGCAGTCACCATGGCAGGGATGGGGAGGAAAGGGGGAGAAAGGAAGGGGCAGGCAACTCCCCATTATGGTATTTATGCAGCTGGATCTTGCTCTCCACAGCCTGGTCAGGATTGAGCTCATCCATTTCTAACACAGACATAATTTGATAGCAGCACCCTAGTTCATGAGAGCTGACACTGCTCCTTACCTTGTGCTTGATGAAGACCAATAAACAGAAAAGGCTGAATTGTGCACATACTGAAACTGCCCCACACAAGCCAGACCTCAGATCAGGAGGTCATCATCAAGTCATAGTCCACAGAAGTTGCCTCTGTATTTCCAGAAATGCCAGACAGGTGTGTGATCCTACAGAGAGTTTTACACTGAAACTTGTCTGGGCAGTACAGGCTGAGGCTGTTATTTCTGAGGACTAGGTACTAAGCATCTGGCAGTGATTTGTGCTCTATCTGCCAGATATTTAAACATGAAAAATCTCTCCTTGACTCAGTCACTGGTCATTTTGTGTTTAGATGTAGTCCCTTACAAAAATGCTCTTGGATTAATTACTTCTGCTCTTTCTTCCTTTAATTGAAGTAGATACTTGTGGCTGAAAGAAAGCATTTGAGCTCAGCTGATTAAATGGGGGTAGCATTTTGCTTTCCAGAACTTCAGTTTGGAAAAAAAAAAGGAAAGTGACACCAGTAGAAGTCTGAAAGGCTGAGCTATGCCATGTGTTGTTCTTAGGACAGAGGCTTACTTCTGAGCAGTTTATTGTACTTTATTTGTCAAAATCTGACTCACAGCTGGTTAGTGAAATAGTTTCTTTTCTTTACAAGACATCAAAGTCCCAACATTGCCCTTTGTACTCAAGAAAGAATCCCTGAGACACGAGCAGGCATCTCATCTGAGGAAAACTCAGGCTGAGTCCTAAAAAGCTCTTTCAGACTCTCCTTGCCTGGGAAGAAGAGCATCTGAGGAGTCCAACAGGAAACAAAAGAGGAGTTTGGGCCATAAGTCACAATTTATTTTGAAACAAGTTGCATCCTCTAAAAACAGTTGAGTGACATGTCATGCCAGAACTTGATCCTATGCATCAAAAATATAATTTCCCTCAACTCTGTATTCGTAGTTTTCTGCATTTTATAGAAGGATTCAAGAAGAGCTTCCCAAGCTGTGAGGCTGTGTTAGATTTCCAATCTAGATGACTTCTAGGGATAGCTGGAGAATATTTTTGTGCTATGTCTGAGAAATGTGCATGCCACACAGATGGCTGGTATGAGGACAGCAGTTTCTTACATTTCCTCCTGTGATTTATGCCTCTAGATTTTCATGGTGCAGCTGAGGGGATCGTTGCTAGGAGCTACATGTGAGCACAGGGGACCTTGTGTACAGTGCTCCTTGATGATTTTTGCCTGCTAGATGTTGTGCTTTTCTAATATTCACAAAAAAGAGAATTTTAGGGGATCACTACATCAGCAAGGCTGTTACATTCTGGCCCAAAGGTCTCCGATCCACGAGGCAGATTAAGTGACCACTGTGCTGTTTTTCCCCTCACATTTCATTACCAAGCTACCTCCAGATATCACAATTCTCAGCACATTTCCTGTCAGAAATAACTGCAGCCCAGGTTTTTTAAAGCACATGGGCATGTGCTTTACTACCACTCATTTCAGTCCATGCATCATTCAGGAGATCTACCAAGGAAGAGCATGTCCAAAAGGCTGTTTGCTACCTCAGTCCCTCTTTCCCCCTTATTTTATAACATGGAGCTGTACTGATAAACTTGCATATCTGCACCCTTGTTGAGACTGGGACTCCTGTTTCCCAGCTTGGAGCATATCCACTGCAAAACAGCTATATTTTAGTTATTTTTCCCCACAGTGCTCTCCTGCAGGAGCACTACGTCAGGCTCTGGACCCCATCACTCAAAGGTACAGGAGTTGCAGGAACTAGCAGTCACACAGGCATTAAATAAGGTCACCCTTCACTTTGCTGACCTGACCATCAGGAGCAGTGCCGGTCCTCACCAGGGACCAGAGAAAGGCAAGGCAGAGCCCAGCACATCCCCAGCACACAGCCTCAGCTGCCAGCAGCTGCTGGTGTTGGCACTTTGTGAGAGGGAGCTCTCACCCAAGCTTTTGCATTTGCCTAACTGCCGTGGGCTTGAGTAATCTTTTTAGTTACCCCATTCATACCTGTGACCTCCCAAACATCCTGTGACTGCAAGTTCCCCAGTTTAAGCATGCATTGTACAGAGGAGGACTTCCTTCTTTTTGTTTTAAACCAGTTGCCTGGAATTTCCACCGGGTGCCTCAGACTGTGAGATCCCAGGGAACAGTCATTCCCTGGTTATCTTCTCCATACCATTCATGGATTTTTATAATGTTTCACCATCTTCTCAAGCCCCAGAGTTGTCTCCCATGCTGAACACAACTTACCGCATCTAGAGAAAAGCAGTCAAAAGCTTTGGTTCAATTAGTGAAAAGCTCTTGCATTCTTTTATTTCTGCTTTGTTTACACAGTTATTCATTGCCCTCAACTAAACACAACAACGTCGAAAAATAGGAAGCCAGGAGTGCCACACCTGCATATTCAGCTGGGTTAGCAAGACTGATGCATGTGTAACAAGTGGGACCATGGCTTTCCAAACTAAAGTCTGCTGAATCCCATACATGCACACACATATGCACACACACACACACACATGCACACACACATACACGCAGACGAAGACCACATTGCTCTGAAGCACTCAGTGCTCCCCTTTGGGTTCAGATGTCTCAAATGTCTGCTGCAGCTTAGACAGCAGAAACCAAAAGCCACGTTCCCTCTCCTCATAGCAGAGAGAAGACCCCAGTCTGGAAAACTGAGCTGGAATTATCGCAACCAACGTCTCTGCACCTGAGCAATTCGCTATCCAGACCTTGTCTAGAGCCTACTAACACAGCCAGCACCCTGAAATTCTTGTCCCTAGCCATGCCTGTGCAAAAACAGATCCCATGACTTTAAAAAGTCTGTCTCAAAGATATTGTCCATCAAAGGTGAATTACAGCAGTATCACCACTGTGCTAAGCAGCCACTGAACAGGGATAAAAGAAACATATCACCACAACCCCAGGGCAGAAAGAGAGAAACTCTTCATCAGGCAGGAACAACAGGGACATCCACACATATGTAGCACAGTTAGAAGACTTTCTTTTTTTATGAGAACTATCACAGGCTTTTTACTGCTAGACACGTATTTGAAAGCGAGCTTTGTACCTAGTTTCTCAGTTTGCTTTCTTCTGTTTGAACCTGTAGAAAAGTTGTCAATATTATGGTCTCAATTTCATTTTATGGGAATAAGTGCAATCAGAAGCGCAGCGCAGCTTTATTGCAAAACTAAGATTCTGGGTAGTGTGCGTTTGTAAGGATGTATCAAGGTTAAGAGAGAAGAATCCATTTAAAATAATTTAATATCCTTACACATACAATATAGCAAGAGGAAAATATATTCACTGAATAGGATTTAAGCTCTAAGAAAAAAGTTGCAGACTACTTTCAAACTGTAGCTGTGCCACTTTGAACCCAACAAATTGAGGAGATACCCAAAGTGCAGTTAAGCTAGACTGATGTGTTTAAATGCAGATGAGTAGTACATATAGTGTTAATTGTTAGATTGCAGCTCATTCAGCCATCACAAGATTTCCAGACAGGAACCCCCAGATGGTTTATTTCTCCTTTTTTGTACACTTACCAGATCATTGTTGTTACTAGGCACCACGCTTCCTTGTCTCAAGGGCAAATCCTCCCTGAAAATGATCATCAGCAGCCCCTGAACAGAGCTATTTGAGTTGTTAAATTCCAAGTGAGGCTATTCACAACACCATGGGGAGAATCCTCTGATTTATCTCCTGCCTGTGGTACTGGCAGTGCTGCAAGGGTATTGCCACAGGCCAGGACTGAAGGGGTGGTGCTGGTAGGTGCCAGCACTGCTGAGACCACCTCCAACAAATGTGCCACTCACCATGCTCATCTCACCAGTTTGCAGAGTAGGTCCTCCAACATCTCGTCACCTATCACAAAAAGATGCCACATAGGGAAAGGAAGAAGACTTGTGTTAAATCAGCTTCCTGTAGAAAGGAAGCATCAGTCTCTGTATTCCAGCAGACCGTGGATTATACTGAAATGGTATTTTGATATCAGGATTAGAAGAAAAGGGGGAGGGTTTGAAAGAACACAGACACAACTCCTCAGTGATCATGACTGTCTGGGATGCCCTTGATAATAATTGCCTGGAGTAGGGCCATGCCCTGCCTGCTCCCTCTGCTCATCCAAGTGGGGTCCCTTAGGCAGGTCACAGAGAGGTGATGAAACATTCACACCAGTGGCAGGTTCCTATGGATCAGATTCATTGCAACTACCTTAGGATCATATTTTGACACTGGCATAAGCAGTTATTTTGAAAGGGATCATCCTATGTTTCACCTCTATTACTTAATAACAACCTAGCTAAAGTTATGATGAATATGGCAAAGGAGAGAAGATCACTATGCAGATCAGATACACATCATTAATTTAGAAAGTGATAATGAATAAGGATTATAGCACTGCTGAGCTGAGATAGTTCAACGTGTTTAATGTAGATGAGATCTGCAACCAAACTTCCTGAAGATTTTGCTGGGGGATTTGCATTTTCATGATACACAGGAGGTAGGAATTTGCATCACAGCACTGGATCCAGTTGAGCCTATCACTAGGACTCATATTTTTCAGTCTGGACCCTCCTCCTCCTTCTCTGCCCATGAAGACTCCTACTCTGCAATCTCCAGGCATTCTCCTCTCCACAATAGTTTAACAGCTCACACATGAAGCTCTTTAAGCTTTTCCCATTGCTTCAGCACATAGCAGAATAGATTAATCTCCCAAAGATAGGGCTTGTAATGAAGCTAGTAGACCAAAGTAATGTAAATGCCAGAGCAATCAGGAGCAGGGGAAGCTGAGTATCACAGTCTATTGATATGATTACACTGCTTGGATCAAAACTAGAGGTGGGTAGATTCAGATTAGACATTAGGAAGAAGTTCTTTACCATGAGGGTGGTGAGCATTGGAACAGGTTGCCCAGAGAGGTGGTTGAGGCCCCATCTCTGCAAGTTTTAAGCCCAGGCTGGATGGGGCTCTGAGCAACCTGCTCTAGTAGGAGGTGTCCCTGCCTGTGGCAGGGGGGTTGGAACTAGATGATCTTTAAGGTCCCTTTCAACTTTGACAATTCTATGATTCTATGCTTGACCTTGCTAAAATTTTCTAGAAATACCTGTGAGTTTAGGCAAATCTCAACCTGTCTTCTGGCCAAAATGATCCTCACAGGATAGCTTGTCTAAACAGGCATTATTTACTACTTCTTGGTTTCCAGTGAATTATTCAGTGTAATTTCTTATTGGTCACTAATAATGTGTTGGACTAAAGTAAGAACTCCCTGTGGATACCGAGGAAAGAAAGTGCTTTACAGTTTTATCCCACCTTCCACCCAGAGAGCACCTAGTACTTCATGAACTCATGAATTTACCCTTACTGTCTGTGTGACATAGGGAGGAAAAAACTGTTGGAAAGATTCACCTCTAACACAGGACTGTAACTTCCTTGTAAAAATAGAATATAAATGTATTTTAAATCAGACATTTCTTTCACGTGATTTTCTATTGCCGTTTCTCTCATCACTAACTTTAATTGCAAAATATATTCCAGGTTGACAAGGTAAGTTTTAGTAGTGAAGAGATTTAATAGCACTGATCCTTGAGTCACCTTGATCCTTCTCCACTGATAGGACGTACTGTATCTAGAGTAATATTCCTACTGCCACAGTTTTTCTACTTATTCACCACAAAGCCATTAAAATAGTCATGTATGGCATAACATGACATGAAATGGTAACTCTTCAGCAGCTTAAATATAAGCAGCATCTCCTTCCAAGGAGAAACCATAGTTCAGCTGCCTTTGAGTCAGTGAAAATCCGAAGCATCCCAAACATCTAAATGCTGAGCACTACGGTTCAACAACAACAAAATCTCAGCTAGAAACCTGTTTGCCTTCCAGTGTATGTCTGAGGGAGATTTAAATCATTCCTACCAAACTAATCAGTATTCCGCATGACACTTAACAAAGAAATTAAAGAAAATCAATTTCCTTCAGACCTTCCTATTTCTGAGATTTTTTATGAGTCAATGACAGCTGAAGTGTTTGCATCATTAATGAAGTCTTTCAGCACATAATACCTCAAATGCTGCACAAAGGCTCTCTCAGGATGGATGAAGCAAATTCACCAGATCTGATCTCCAGACTTCAGGGCAAGAACCATGAAGTGCAGCTGCATTACACCTCTCATACATACATACATACACATCTATCCTATTTAAACTAACTTGTATCATGCAGAATAACATTTTTACTAGCCCAGTTGCATTCATATGAAATACCCTAGACTCCAGAGGAATCAAGAAAAGCAAAGGCACAACTATCTGATACACATTTTAAATCTTGAAGGTAGAGCCTGAAGGAATAAAAGTAGTTCTTCAACGTCTTCCAGAAACAATGTGTGAATTGCGAGGTATATTATGGCCAGTTTTTTCTTCTGTAGTAGCTATGTCTATTCCAAAATTGGAAGGCTTGACTTGAAATGTCCCCAGTTTAAAAGTATAATTTAACCCAGCAATCATTAACACATTTCACAGCAATGGTGTGCAGAAAAAAAATAATAATTATGGAGACACATTTACTTGTGCTCACTGCCTCTTACAGTAATTAACCAATAACCTCTCTAAGAGGTTTCCCTTGCTGCGGTACCCTGCCTCTCGTAAAACAACACCTGGTGGGACCAGTGCCTGTGGAGCAGCCCTGCCTGCTCGGCAGCATCTCTCACGGATTCCAGGAGCCTCCTGCTCACTGACAGGCACAAGAGTCGCAGAGGTCTTTAAATTCCCTGTTTCTTGCTGGGAGGAAACTACAGTTGTACTCACACCCCTCTGCCGCCTCCAGCTGTCTGCAGGTCAGAGTCGGTGATCCTCCTCCTGCTGCTTTGCGTGTCCTGCACGTGGATTCTCTCCTGCAATCTGCTCTTTCACCTCAGGTTTTTGAAGACAGTTTGCTGCACCCTGGATTAGTCGGCCAATCACACTCTTAGAAAATATACTTTTTCAGGTTTCTTTTTCAAGCATCTTAGTTTTTAAGAAGCCCTTTACCAGCTCTGGTGCTTTGTGCAATACCGGGGAAATTTCTACTATTTAAGTCTCTAGGTTCTGGCAAAAATTCCTCAGATGACTTGACCTGTACTGCAGCTAACCCACATCTCTCCAACAGCTGCATGGTTTGCTTTATTGGTAATTTTACACCCTACTTGGCAGCTTAGTGGTGCTGTGCTCTCTGTCCTGTTCTTTGGTACAGGGAGTGCAGGGCAAGAGGACAGCAAACACGGTGGGAAGCAATTCAACTTGCAGAAAGTTCAAACAATGAAGGGTTGCACTAGTAATTTCCTTTGCAGGCATTAGGCAGGTCCTACTGTCATGTCATTCAATTCCCTTGAGTGAAGGTTTTAATCGAGTTTACCTTGTTTCAGCTGAAGTTACATTCTTTGGCTGACTCACCACACATTTTACCCACATTATGGCAGAAAAATTACACATATGCATGTAAAATTGGTGAAGAAAAAAGGGCCTTCCAGACCCAACAGTAACCAAATCAGGGTGTGGGGGTATCACCTCTACCTCAGATGTTTGGTGTTTGCATTGTTTATGCAACCTTCGGGCTTTGGGTTGGTTGGTTGTTTTTGTTGGGTTTGTTTTGTTTTGTTTTGGGTTTTCTTGAGAAAGAAACAATGAAAGACTATTTGCATAAATCCCATTTTACTGAAAGAAAGGCTGTCATCAATGACTGCAGCAACAATTGACACTCAACCATTCAAGAGGAGCTCTACAGCACAGATGCTTTTTAGAAAAAGACACGTGTTTAGGAAAAAACCTTGCTTGCTGATGTTTGAGCTAATGCACTTCATTACAAGAGCCTGACCACCCTGTTAATTGGCTAAATGATGCAGTCATTGAAATTAATAAGCTACACTTTTGCAGGGCCAGCAATTCAGGAATCCATACTACGCTTATTATCTTACAGTGAATAACAGATTGTAAATAATGCAAAATTGTAATTTGGCTGACTAAACATTAAAAAAAAGGAACGTTCTAAGGATTCTCTTGCTTTTCCCCTTCTGCCAAAAGTCACTACCTATCAGATATCCCATAGGTTCCCCAACAATGACTTGCAGGAAGTGAGTCTCTCAAATATAATAAGTTAGATTAAAAGATTTTCTTCATAAAGTGTCTAAATTAAAGGTGCATCCAAAGGAAAACAGATATATTCCTACACAAGAACATCCTATAACCTTTGCAAGCTGATTATCATCTGACTGCTGTAAAAAGGAGGTGAGGTGAGCAGGATGCTTACAAGGAAGCTTACGAATTGTAAGTGGTGACACACACTTATAACATGTAGCAGAAGATAGAAACCTAACAGAGATCTAGAGCAAATTCACAATGCAAAAATTAGGCTAGCTTCAAGTCTCAGTCTTGCATGGAGAGTTAGCCAGAATGTACTAAAACTAAACATAATGTCACTCCAAAAGAGTGATTGTCAATGGGTCCGTATCCAAGTGGAGGCCAGTGACAAGTGGAGTCCCTCAAGGATCAGTATTGGGTCCAGTCTTGTTTAACATCTTTCTCAGCAACATGGACAGTGGCATTGAGTGTACCCTCAGCAAGTTTGCTGATGACACCAAGCTGTGTGGGGCACTGCTGGTGACACACTGGAGGGAAGGGATGCCATCCAGAGTGATCTCGACAGGCTGGGCCCATGCCAACCTCATGAAGTTCCACAAGGCCAAATGCAAGGTCC
>JANHFX010011972.1:0-10022 GCA_027560015.1 Chloroceryle amazona | reverse complement strand
ACGTGCTACCACCACCACCACCACCCCCCCCCCAAAGAAAAAACAGAAATCCAGAAATTTTTGCTTTCTGTTTGCTGACTTTTTTTTTTTCTTCATTGATCACCTGCCTCACAGGCTAATTACTATGTAAATTGACATGAAAGTATCCTGAGTTATTCTCCAAGAACAAAAAAAACCTACTCGAAGTAGGGTGTGCACCATTAAGTGGAGTCTGCCCTAACAGAGCTTGCAGGGAGTTTTGTCATTAGAATTTCCTGTGTCACTTAGTGATTGTAATGCAGGTCAGTTTTATAATCATCGGATTTTTGCTTTTGTGGCTCAGTAGGGAAATGAAGCTTTAGGGAGGTGTCTTTCTCTGAAAGTGATGTGTGGTACATTCTTGAAGGTTCAGTTCTAGGCATTACGAACAGATGCTTCTGAGCTAATCTCAAATGTCACATTTCATGCTTAAACCCTGGAGGATTAACAGTATCAGGATTCCCTGAAAGTATTCCTGGAGGTGTAGGTTCCAAGGGAAGCGTCCCACCTACTAACTTGACGAATACTTGCAGGCTTTCCCAAAGGCCTTCTCTCTAATGCTGATCCAAATAAGGCCAGAGGAGGGATGACAAAGGCAATAAATGGCAAAGCAGTGGAGATTTGAGATGGCAAGTAAAAATCATGTTGCCTCAAAAAGTTGCAGTGGTCTAGCCAGAAGTGAAATAATGAGATGATTTTACATTAAAAATGGAGAGTCATCAACGTCTGGTAGAGGAACAACCACAGCTCCGTAATTATGATTGAGTTGTAATAGTTGGGGAAAGTGCAGATGATGTAAAACTTAAAAGTTCATTTCCTACCTAGCAAATGCCCACCTTTCTTTTTTAACAGTTTCAATGACTCTTCAGAAAAGCTTTGACTTTAAAGTAAATAAAAAGAGGAGTAATTTAAAAACTTGCTATTACCCGAAAATAGAGGTGCCTGTGATGGATCCTTCCATAAACTCTGTAACTGCGGAGAAATTGACAGCCACGTTTTAAACATGTTAATGATAGTTCTTTCACTTGTCATATCTAGAACATGTTGGGGTCAGATGAAAAAAAAAATGAGGAGATATTTCCTTAAGCCTCTGTTAGAATGAGTTCCTGTCTAAACAGAAGAAGAGGGGGAGAGTTTTGCTGCAGTTCTCTTCCATCTAGAGAGATGATTTTTTTTTGCAGTGAGGTTCTAATATATGTTAACATTATGCTGACATGGACAGCTCTAGCCAATAGGTTAAAATTGTTAGGTCGTTTGTCTTTTTGACAGATCTTGTCTCCATGTCTGGCAATTTATATGACCTTCCAACTCTGATATTTCCCTTGCCAGTGCGTGTCCTAAGTGGCTCCCATCTATGTGCCGGCCCCACTTAGTTCTTAGAGACTGACAAGGCAGCCCATGCTTGGCTGAACCTGTGAGCGGGCCCATTGGGTCGTCCTTGGTGTCAAATGCTGCTTCGTTCCGTTGAGTGTTAAATTGCTTGTTCAATTCTTGAACGTGTTTTTTTAGATGAATGTTTTAAGGTGATTTAAAAATGCCGTTTCTCGCAGGTAGGGACGTGGCAATATGATAGAGAAGGTGTATTTCCCATGATTTTCCCTGTATAATTTAGTACATGGGTTGTTCCATAAAATCGAGGCAGAGCTAGGAACATTCTGCATTATAGAGGAGTTAAACCGCAGAGTAAAATCTCTGCTTCTGGAACAAGACTGCTAAATATCACTCGTGAACTTTTCTCCTGTGTTCTGTAACATTTAGGATTCGTTGCTCAGTCTGGCAAGAAAGTGTTTACATGCGTTTGTGCCTACAAGTTGTATCTTTCCCAGCATTTCATCCTGTTACTTTGCCACGTGTATGTTTACGTACGTGCTTGTGTGTGTTAATTTAATCCACAGCAGCTCGGTTGGTTCTTGCAGAGAAAGAGGCTCACTCTGAAACAATTTATGCTGGTGAATTACTTCTCGCAGGCCAGTCAGAAAGCCCTAAGGGACTTTCCTTGTTGGACCCATCAGAGTTTTTTCCCATAGCTGTACAATGGCATTGCAGTTGCTGTGCAGTCATCAGTAACTCTCTGCTCTAGAACAGGTGTGATGTATTAAAAGCACTTGCGTTATGATGCTGAGGTTTAAACAAACGTGAATTGCAGATAATATAAACCAGGCCTTTCTGGCTTTGGTCAAGTCTCTAAATAGAATCTTAAAAGGGAGGAGGGTGAAGATGGCAACTCTGATACACTGAGTCTGAATGGGTGGCAGCAATAAACTGACCGAGGTTGTTAGTGGTAGTTGAGAGACTTGAAAAGAAATGAGAGAGTCATCCCCCAAAGTGAGCATCTAAATTGGTTTTAAACCATTTTTGAGAATTAATCTATTCCAAACATCTCCTAGAAATAGAATAGGACAACCTGCAAGATTTTTCAACATGTTCTTATGATAGACAAGGAAGGAAAGAGTTAGATGCTAGGACCCTGTCTGGCACTTACGTGAAAGGTTCAAAGCTGCCTGTGTTGTCACCTTGGACACGTCACCTAGAGAAGAAGCAGCTGGGTTCCTGCAGCGCATCTCTGCTGCAGAAGAGATTGGACTATCAGCAATCAGAGAAGAGCAAGTTTGGCTCCCCAGACTGAAGTCAACCTTCGAGCGAAACACCTTCCCACTTAACATTTTTGAAAAGTATACAGTTTTGTTGCTCAGAAGTGAAAATGTCCCAACCTTGCCATACGATGTCATACGCATCCCCCTAATTTTTTTCAGGCCTACTAAGAGCCTACCAAGAACACTTAGGTGTAACCTGGGTGTCTTCTCAGGGAAAGCAAAATGGGAAGAAGCTTGACAATAGACAGCGTGTTCGATGAACGCGTGGCACTTGCCGGTGGTAGCAGGTCATCGTTCTGTGAAGCCAGAATCCACAGACTTTTGACTTTTCTCTGGAGTATTACAGGATATTTTCAGGGAATGAATTGATTTTAGGAGGAATTAATACATAGTATTTTTACAGCTACAAAACTGGAATTTTAGGTTTTCCATTTGTTTCTTTGTTTATTGTTAATGAGCTTAAGATTGAATTAGGGTTGGTGATTAGGAAATGCTGATCGTTTTGGCTAAAAATCTCACAAAGATCTTTATAGCACTTTAATGAATGCAAAGGAAAGTGATTACTTTTGCTTAACTTTCTACAAACTTTGTGGCAATGTCTTTTTTTTTTTTCTCCCTTGCTTGCTGATGCGAATGACTTTCAATCCACATCTTTTTGTGTCTTCATGGACAGGCCCCGGTCCTCGGTTACTCAGGGTAGGTTTCCATCTGCACGTAACATAGCTTACTCCTTGCTTGCTTATACAACTTCTCTGAACAAAACATTCTGGAGCCGAGAAAGAGTTCATGCCCTGATTTTGTCCTGTTGTACAGATGGTCACTACATATTACAGTAAAGCTTCTATATTTGAGCTGGTAAGATAAAGAGAAGATTGTCAAATAATTCTCGCTGTTCTAAAGCAGAGAAGCAGTAGCTGAAAAGAACTGAAAAGTCATGCTTGCTCCAGTGGTACTTCGTAGAAGGAGAAGGAGGTTGTACTTTGGCATGACTTGTATGATAGCTATCTCATTTGCCTGTACATTGCCAGTGGTTGTGCCAACCTGTGAAACGGTTGGTGAGTTTTGTTCTCGCTGATTTTTCTTTTAAAGTTGTTCTCGTTGGCCTGCAGCTCACTTCAGGATTTGTTTAAGTGTTGCCACTTCGCTGTTTGTGAATAGCCAAGGAGTCAGCTGTTGGTAGAAGATGTTTATGTAGGTGCTTGCCTGCTTCATATGCTTTGCAGAGTTGGAAAGGTGAAATTATAAGCTGAGAAGTGTATGGATAGAAGATAGAGCGCTGCATTATTTAGTAGTTTACTGCCTGCCTTTTTGAATACCACCATCACTTGAGAAGGAAGAACTATGACAGCCTAACTCTTAGGCAGCTGATAGCATAGAAAGGTAAGAAGAGGACAAGTTTCCTTATCCAGGACTGGTGAGTGTCTGAATGTGTTATGAAGGGTAGTAGAGACAGGTTTGGTTTTTGGCCTATAGAAAAGTTGGGTAAGTATGGCTCAGAGAAGTCCTTAATTTGGAGTAGTGAGAGCTAGGGAGACCTTTTTCTTTTGTTAGGAAGGAAGAGCTGCTGTTTACTGCATAGCTTATTCTTTGTGGTTTGATTTCTGTCAAGAGAAGCAAAATGAGAAACAAAATTAAAACCTTTCCTATCTGATACTAACTCACTGAATCAGTTCCCTTGTCCCAGATGGGGCAGGTGCGAACGGGCTGCTCCCACAGCATGGCTTGTTTTGTGCCAGCCTGCCCTTGCCTTTTATATCCCTGCCTGGATCAGCCATGCAGTCGTCAGGAACCTTTTGAATCCTGGAATCTGACATAGTGAACGACTAGGCTTTTTAAAAAATGAACCATCTTTCAAAAGATATCCCTCCAAATTTCCTGTTTTATAACCCCCCAGATACACGGGGTGGGGGGAAAGGTGCCAAAGTGCTGCCACTCAAGGATGACAAAAATCAAGAGCAAAGGGTGGGAAGTGGATAGAAGCACTTTTATTCTCTGCAAGGTTTGAAATTGTCAAAATAACCTATCCCTCCTTGAGTTATTGGAGCCTTTTCAAAGGGGATACTTAATTTCTTTGGGGGGGAGCTGTGCATTGTTTCATAGAAGATGTTGCACCTCCTGCCTGCTGAATGCTTTGCTGCACAGCTGCTCTGCCAGCTTTGTATGTGTGTCGCCAGCACGTCACGTTTGATCAGAATGAAAGTCACTCTAGAATACGTCCAATCAGGCAGGGCTTCAAAAAAACTTGAAGGCTATAAAGCTGACCTCCAGAGTCTCTAGTGTTGCTGTTGGGAACAAAGGAGGAAAGTGTGCAGCTTTTTGAGGTCTGTTGCACCGTGTCGTAGTAACCATTTCAACAAAAAATAAGAAGGGATATGAGTAGAAGAAAAGAAAATGCCATCTGGATGTACAGTGTAAATTTATCAGGTTAATTTAATTCCAGATTTGGAAATCTGACTGAACGTTGGAAATTCTGTCTTGAAATTGCAGGAAGGGTAATACTAGATGTTTTATCCTTAACTTAGAGTAGTGCATACGTTAAAGATATGATCATATCACTTTTCATTGTTCATATTACACCTGCCTGTGGCAGCCCCAGTCTGAATTGTGATTCCTGTTAGGCATTTCACATGTATTTGGTGGAGATAGCATCTACCCTGAGGAGCTCTCGATAGAAGTGGAAAGCCAAAGAAGCTGAAGTGTTTGGTGGTGGTTAGTCAGGAGAAGAGCTCAGGTCTCTCTTCACAGGGCTGACTTTGCCCTGGGGTTATGGGAAAAAGCTTCTGGGCAGATCCTTTGTAATAATGACGGTGGTATGAAAAACATAAGTCAGCCTAGGTGTCTTAATTTATGGACTGCACTGTAAATAATTCATCAGCGATAGTGTTTCTGTTTACATTGTCTGTAAATAAAATGGGAAGTCTACCTACTTCAGTGGGTAAGGCAGTGTTGTCAGGCTCGCTCCTGGCCTGTTCCGGTTGAAACAGCAGGGGTGATGATGGGAACTGTGTCCTCCTCTCCTTAACAGAGGACACCACATTGATTTCTAGTCTTTGCCATCACAGTAGCTTTTGTTCAGGCCCATTTTAGCATTTGTATAGTTGCTGCTTTCAAATACTTGAGAGGATTTTAAAACACCTGCTCAATAGCCATGTTGTATTCTGCCAAATGCCTTTTCAGCTTTGCTTGTGCTATAACCTGAGCATGGGGGACCTAGTGGAGGTACAGCTGAAAGATCTGTGCTCTCAGGAGAAATGCTGCAGAAATCTGTTCCTGATTATCCCAAGAGGTTTGTGAACTGAGCAGGTGACAGATCTTTAACCATGGAATTCATCAAATCTTTGAAAACTGAACTGTCTGTTAAAATTCTTGATAACTTGAAACTTATTTAATGGTACGTGTAAAATTCTCTTTATTTGCCTGTAGAGTGGGTCTGGGCCCCTGGCAGTGCTCACAGACCAATTTTTAGATGTAAAGGTACTTTCAGGCTATAAGGAGAAAACAGAATTGGGGCAGTGCAGATGATCACTGGTGTTTCACTTAAAATCTGTCTTGAAGGCAGCAGACTTTACTGTGTAAAGCTCCTGCAGTGTTTTGTGATCTAGGTGTCTAGAAGAATTTCAACCTACTAGAATTATGGGCACTTGAAACAGGAAAAGCAAGGACTACATTACAGATCATCATATAGTAGGGATGTGGGCAGCTTTGACTTTCTCAGTGCGAAGGTTGGAACTAGTCCTGCAGTTGGAACTAGTTTTCGAGTTACGTCGTTTTCAAAATCAACTATAGGATTTAAATATTTCCAAACTTCTCCATAAAGCTTCATGGATCTGTCACTTTGGTTGTGTTTCAGGTGGTTGAATATTAGCTGTTGAGACTAACATAAACAGTGGTCACATTTTAAACCTCCCAATCCATTGTGTTTGCACAATGCTTCACTGTACGTACAAAAATGTTTTCCTTGAGGGATACACAGTCGCTTGTTTCGCTTGTCCGAGCCTGGATCATTTTACCCAGACTGTCAGCAAGGCTTCTTATCATTTAGGCTTTGACGGTAATGCAATATTGGACATTTGTTTACAGGACAGTTCAATAAAACCAAATGCTATGGGTTTTAATTTGTGTTCTAAAGGTCCAGAAGGATTAATGTGGGTGGATCTCTTATTAGCTGCCTTAAAATGAAGATGATAAAATAGACTGTGGAGCTCACCGAAGCTGTAGTTTTGTTGTGTCTAGATGTTCAGTGCCTTAATTTTAAATTATTTTAAAGAAGTGGCACCCTGCAGCACTGAATTGTCATAATTCAAAACAAGCAGAGACTTGGGGAGAAACCACCTTTAGGTAGCCACTGACAGCAGTGAGGAAAATACCACTTGGGTGTCAGTGACTACTCTCTTCATCTGGCTACAAAAATCCACAGCCATCCAATTTATTTCTTCAACTATATTTAGCCTTTACAGGTTTTGCTGGCCATCCTGTGATTAATCTGGCTTCCATTCTTGGAAGTTGGGTAAATCCATACTTAAATTTTATCAGAACAGGCCAGGGTAATGGCAGATACCAAAGTTATTAGAGCCTGTGTCCCAGAGCAGCTATTCAGTCTCTTTGTTCTCTAGAGACTTTTTTGATGGAGGTAATGCTGCCTTTCTTCTTTCTTGCCCTTCCCTCTCCCCAAGTGACTTTCTCCAAAGGAGTGGCTTCCAGAAATCATTGGTCTCCAGAGCAGTTTCTTAGTTCTCATAGGATGAAAGAGAAGGTGACTAAATAATATGTTTATAGACCATAAAGAGAAATTATCATCTACTTTGTCTCTATGCCTACTTCACGATGCTAAACTTACTGCAGAAAGGGTTCCAAACCTCGTTCCTTTATTGGTGCTGTATTTGTTCTGTTGCCATCCAGTAATAAGGAGTATAAGTTGTGATGGTTTGGTATCACGAGAATAAATCAGCAGACAATTTCCTTCAAATGGTACAGTTCCACTTCCAAAACATGCCTAGTTTCATCAGATAAGTAAGAGGGCATTCAGTGTCAGAATGCAAATCCTTCTCATTTCTAATTCACAGCAGGCTTGAGAGGTTCCTTGCTAGGAGCATTTCTTTGGGCTGGCCCAAGAGGTTTTGACCTCTGTTTGTTACATAGCAGGCTGTTTCAAGAGGGATGTTACTGGAGCATAGCAAATACAAAATAACATCTGCACTTTTTGATAGGTTCTTGTTAAATTGCTAAGAATATTTGCTGCTAGTGCCATCTCTCTCTTTTCTGCTGCTTCTGAGGCTGTATTTGTACAGATCAATTGGGTTGTACTCTTCCTCTGGACCTTCAGAAAATGCTTATGTTAGGCTGTCTTTTGTAGCTCATCTTTCAGGTTCAAAGCAGGTGGCTTTCTTCAGCAGCTGGTCACTGTCTTGCGAGAACAGAAAAAGGCTGACAGTTCATACCCGTTCTTTGAAGCAACTCCACAGACTCAGCCCCCAGAACGCATGTAAGCCGGATGATGGTAGCAACACTTGACGCGTATCGCAGCGTTCAGCAGGCAAACACAAAGCCTTCTCAACAAGTACTTTACATATTACCACAGCACCTCTGAAAGAAACAAGCTTGCATTAGGTAAATAAGCGAGGATCACATGCGCCAGGATGCAAATCCTTTTCAGTTCTTACGCTCACCTGATTTCCTCTGCAATCCTCCCACCGAGCCCAAAAGGTGGGAAGAGATGGTAGATTACGTCTCGGTTTAGGAATTCGCAATTTATCAGAGAGGGTTTTTTCGCAGCCCTGTTGTATGAGCGATCAGGGACGCTGGTTGTAACGGGATTCGAGCGCAACCCTGCAAGCTTTTAGGGATGGCTCATTTGCTTGTAGCTGTCCCGATGAGGATTAGCATTTCTTACCTGCAAGCTACAGTACATTTAATAAACCACTGGATCAGTGGATTCTGCTGTGGAACTGTCAATGTTTGTTCTAGCAGATCTGTCTATATTGGAGCGTGCAAAGCCTCTGAGAGCACTACAGCAGGTCTGTCAGCCCCGGCTCCCCAGGAGCACACTTCTACGCACTTTTGCCTTTAATTTTGTGTTATTATCTCTTGCTGTTTTAAACTGCAGTGTCCTTTTCCCTCCTTGTTCTCCCTAAAGATAACAAGCTGACAGAGCTGATGACACTAGGAGCTGGGTGGAATGCAGGGAAACCAACCTTGTAATATAAGCACGCAGCAGGGCAATTACCCGAAACTGGGATCTGCAGATGCTGTTCCCGGTCTGAGGAAACCACTGATTTCAGCCAGCGGGCTGGAGGTGAGAGCTGCCAGTGCAGGAGGCGGTTCGTGCGCTTTACGGGTTAGTGCTGGACGGTGCCCAACTTGTCCAGGCTCAGAGGAGCCCTCTCCTGAGCTAGAGATGTGCTATTTTTACATCCCTGTGATACCACTCTTATACAGTGGGGGATTTAAAAATATTTTTACATCTATACTTTAAGCATAGGTCATATCCCAGCGCCATATGTGCGCTTCCAGCTAGCCCTACCACCTTTGCTTTTGTAATCAGGCTGCAGATGTGCTTCATGATTGAACAACTTCTGCGCACCACCGCTCCTCCTCCCAGAGGAGTCCAGTAGGCTTGCTTATGCAAGCTGTCATGCTGCCTTTTTTTCAAAATCATGTGTGGGTTTGCTTTTGTGTGTATCCGGCTGGCTGTTCATGCCTGCATATAATAGGCTCTGTGTATAAAAATGTTCCCAAGTCCATGGCAGTGGAAATGGCTTCCTTCAACCCGATAAAACCGCCAGCCCTTGCAGCTCAAGCCACCATAAATTACGAGAACCCGCTCCCACCTCTCTGAAGCTGTGCCTGCCGGCACCACGCGCGCGCACACGCTCGCTTTCCCCCTCTCGCAGTCAAAGATGATAGAAAGTCTTCTGGGGATTACTGCACATTTGTAGAGCAACAATGGAAAGCAGCACAGCACAAATATCTATTCTTCCTCACCCAGCATAACAAACGCTGCTTTGTCTCACATCTGGCCCTTTTTAATAGCTCTAAGCCAACAGGAGTAGCTATTTAGCAGCTTATGGTAAATAAAGCTTTATTAAAACAACTTCCTTTTTTGAATGTTTAATGATTAAAATGGCCCTTCACTTGACATTTTATCTTTTTTTTCAGTACCGTATCTAGCAGGGGAAGTAAAATCGTTGGCGCGGATAGATCTTAAACTTCTTCTAGAAAATAATCTTTGAGAGCATCTTGGAAAATTCTCCTATTGCAGACTTAAAGACCTTTTACTACAGGGTGAGGACGTACGCCTGCGCATCTGTGCCTCCGTCAAGGCCGTGCGTGCTGAGCCGCGGGCTCCACACAAGGCTGTGGTGGCTCCCAGGAGCTGCAGGCTAGCGGGGGGCAGGACCTGAGCTGTGCCGC
>JANHFX010011969.1:154390-189403 GCA_027560015.1 Chloroceryle amazona | reverse complement strand
TCATCTTTGTGGCCCTCCTCTGGACCTGCTCCATCAGGTCCATGTCCTTCCTGTGCTGAGGGCTCCAGAGCTGGATGAACTGTTCCAGGTGAGGTCTGACCAGAGCAGAGTAGAGCGGCAGAATCACCTCTCTCAATCTGCTGGCCACACTTCTTTGGATGCAGCCCAGGAGGCGATTGGCCTTCTGGGCTGCAAGCACACACTGGCTGCTCATGTCCAGCTTCTTGTCTACCATCACCCCCAAGTCCTTTTCTGCAGGGCTGCTCTCTGTCACCTCCTCCCCCAGCCTGGATCAATAGTGGGGATTGTTCTGGCCCTGGTGCAGGACCCTGCACTTGCTCTTGTTGAACCTCATGAGGTTCACCTGAGCCCACCTCTCCGGCTTGTCCAGGTCCCTCTGGATGACATCCCATCCCTCTGGTGTGTCAACGGCACCACTCAGCTTGGTGTCATCTGCTAGCATAGAAAGTCGAGCATGCTGAAGCAGGAAGGCCATACTGGATTTAGCTCTGTGTTTGTATAGCTGCACAATTTACAAAACTGCAAGAAATGTCAGCAATTGGCAATACATGACCTTTTACTGGTTTTTGGCTATGGCAGATTAATTCCACATCCAGTTTGTATATAATTCACTTAACACATTTTCTTACTCCAGTTTTGCAATTTCCTGAATAAAATCCCTCTGAAAGTGAGCTGCACGCTATCTGAGCAAACTCCCCGTGCAGTCACCAGTAACATTGCTGTTTGCTTTGAAACAAGACATGTTGGTTAAAATGCAGAAAAGCTTATCGACCCAGAATTCACACTTTCCTCTGGCTGTGATCTCCCTTTCCTTCCTGACATTATCTACGAATGCTGGATGGTGGGAAGGCTCCTCAGCCAGGCATGAAGCAAGATGCTAACAGGAGATCAGAACTCTTCATACTGAAGCACGGTTTACCTCATGCGTTTTGTAGTGTGCAGCAGGCTTCTCTCAACTGGTCTAGGGTGGGGAAATGGAGGCAAGTGACATGTGATTGACAGCTGTGCCAAGATTAGTGAGAACTAATGTGGTCTCCAAAATGGTTGTAAGACATTGTGCTCTTCCTGGGCAAGCAGCCTACAGCCCTGCTGTGGTGTGGCTGCCCTGGAGCAGTTGAAAGCTCACCAAGCCACCACAGCTTGGGGGCAAGAAGGCTCTGCATGCCCCAGGAGGTGGGCTCCAAACACCCCTCAGGCCATGCCTGCAGGCTGCTAAAAGGAATGACAGTGCTGAAGGCTTTTCTCATTATACATCACAATACTGTAATTCCACAATGAGCTAGTGGATGGCTGTAGCAGGACTGCATGACACTGCTGCACTCTGCCCACCTGAGATGCACATGGGCACTTCCACGCCACCGTTGCTCGTTTGCCCCGTGTTCACATATTAACGAATTATTCATGTCTTTTCCGAGGATAGCTGACTTTTGCTTTAATATTTCCAAGCATCAAAAGATATGCATCTAAAAATAAAAAAGGAATCACCTATTGGGCTTAGCGCAAAATAATCTCACATAAAAGGAAGTGTTTTTTAACAGCACATATCTACTTTATGGCACTGGTCTCTTAACTTCGTGCTTATGAGTTAGGGAAACAGCTCCTTGGTGGATTACTTTTCATAGTTTTCTCAGTAATGCGTTTACAAAGCCATTGTTGCAACTAGATGCTTATATATTTTGATATACAGCATGTGCTACAACAGTACATCTTCAGAGATTTCATGCTTATTTTAAAAACCTATTTAATTGTTTCTTTACCTTCCCTCCCAGCAAAGCACAAGTTTATTGCCAGATACTCCAGGGCTCCATAGTCCAGTCTGACAGTAATTAAAGCAGAATTAGTGGTGCTTTGCAGGAAATGGCAACAGCAGCAAGTGTACAACAGGATGGGCCAAATTAATCTCTGACAGCAACACCTCTGAAATAACTAACTTACTCTAGGAATTAATTTGACACTTGAAATTTCAAATAATAGCCTCTATTTTTAACTGTCTGACATTACTGAAGCACAAAACTCAGCCTGAGAAACATTAAGTGGATTTTGTTTTCCTTTGTTAGAAACCTGCTCATCTGCTCACCCACTGTCTGCTGTGTATTAAGTGAGCAGTCTACTCCAGAAGACTGGAGTTTTGTTAAGATGATACAACGCATTATTTCAATGCAACCTGCACTTGCTTAATACTTAACTTCCCTTGATAATGGACGGTAGCAGTAATTAACATTACCTCTAAACTATGCAGTGAACACACCCAAAATTTTGTGTTTGTGAACTTCTGTCATATTTTCTCTGATTCTGTAATTATACAACACACTACCACGTAGCAAACCCAATACTTTGTAAGTACAGTCTACAGATAACTAAAGGAAGTATTTTTCTGGGAACACCTTCTACTTGACTCAGACTGCAAACACGCTCTTAGGACTTTGCCCTAAGTTTGGACACCAAACCTTAACAAAACTATCTCTTCCAAAAATTTAATGCCATCTACCTACAGTTGTTAACCTTTCATCTAGCTATATATAGTACCTACAATTTAATCAGATTCTGCAGCAGTTATCTAACTGTACAGAGCATCTAATCCAATTCCAACGGTATCTGTTTGTCCATTAAGTAACCTCCTTTATCTGATGTAAAATCTATAAATTTTTATGATTTTTATAATTTGGTTGCGATTTTTGATTATTTTTTTTTTTGGTACGTGAAGAAGACCGCAATCCCTACAGGGACTTTAGAAAGAGGGACTAGTGGCTTCTAGGAGGCATCTTCCCCTTATGTGATGGGGTTTCATTCTGGTCCTTCCTGGCCTTGGGGAGGCGAGCAGGGCCCTCAGAACATCCTCAGGAGCATTGCATGTTGGGGGAAAGCCACATGCTAACGTAAGATGGTGTTCCAAACTGACCTTCGAGCTTATTTGATTTTGGGATGAGGGGGATTCCTGGATAAAGTGGAAAAGCACAGGAAATCCTTTATGTGACCCTCATCACCTTCTCCCTTCAGGTTGCAACTGCATTGTGTGCTCCATGGGGAAAAAAAAAACCAAACCACCTCCTTTAGCAGTGAAGGACTTGCACTATCTCCCTCTGACCGTTGCATTGATTAGATTGGAAAATGAGTAACCTTTATCACACGTAATCTGAAATAGCACTATCTAGCTTATGTTTATCCCTTTACATCTACAGAGCAGATAATTGCATGGATCCTGGGAGCTGGGAGTGACACTGTGATGTCTCTTGATCCCTGGTGTCAGGTTAAAGAATTAAAAAATAGAAAGTTAACCTGTGATTTAATACCAGACACTGTCTGGCTCCTACTACCAGTCTGGTCTGGACGGTTTAGACCTTTGTGAGTGCATGTCTGGCTCCCTTCTCACCATGCAGGTTTGCTTTGCTGCCTCCTCTGATACCAGTCTGTGCTTTAGTTTGAATTGCAAGAGATTTTTGCTTAAAAAAAAAGAAATAGAAAATGAGACACGGTTTTCTGTAGTGTTTGTTGGTTTGGTTTGTTAGTGTTTTTTCATGTCTCTCTCCCCTATTTTTTTTAAGTACAGGGAAAGGCAGATTATTTCAATTAAGAGCCTGTCACTGACAATTGTAAGCAACCTTTCTTCAGTTCAGTGCAGCAGTTGCAGTTTTAAGTTTCTCCCTGTTTCTGTCAGGATCTAATTTTCAAGGCCCCGTTGCCATGGCAGCAAGTTGGAATTTTAATCCAGTACTAAAGGTCAAGACAGGTCACCAGTTTCAGTTCCTCTTCAATCTCCCCATAAAGAGCCACAAAAAGAAGCTGAGATAAAGGTCTGACCTAACAAAAAATTCCAGTCTAGCACACAGCCAGACTTGAAGCTATATGATTTGTATAAGCTTTCAAATTTGTCTGGAACTATTGAAATCCATGCTAAATCAAATACGGGCAGCAATGATTCACATTCCTCCCTCTTGCAGAAAAGCACATGCATGTCCTTAAAACACAGTTATGTGCATGTAACTTCTCAGAGATCCCCAGAAAGCAAATACTTCACTGGAGTCTAACAGGTAAATAGCTGTGAAGGCAATCCCCTCATTACTGGAGGTATTTACTACTTTAGCGGACTCAGATGAGTCTGACAGCTGCATTTAAGTCTTTCTTGTCAATATGAGGTAGATGAGTGAACATCTTTCTTTCAAAACATGTAAAGATCTTTTTGTGAAGCATTTTGACTAAACAAGACTTCCCAGTAAGGGACAATTACCTGAAAGTTAAACTACCTTTAGATTTTGTATAGTACTTTTATCCTGAAGGATAAAAAGCTCCTGCAGAAGTTCAGAAATAACCTGATATTTGGCAATTTTCTAGGCCTCCTCCTGTGTTTTCCATAACATGGATTTTAATTAAACAATTGGTTTGCACCTACCGAATTAAGGCTACAGAGATCTCCCTCCTCTTCCTCCAGGGCTACATGATTTTTTTGGGAATCTGTGTTTACAGCATTAGAAAAGTCTCAAAATGCAGTTTTCAGAGATGCATGGATGCAAGTGAGGAAAGCAGCTCTTCCTCCAGGAATATAGAACAGTAATTAGCCCAGCAGGGGGGAATATTTTCCCTTTTCACCATTTAGGAGGATCTGTCTGCAAGGTAAAGCTATTCCGAATCTGTGGCTCCAAAGGCTATCCAAGACGGAGGATAATGCAGTGAGCGTGGCCTAGCCCCATGGGGCGTTGTGAGAACTTCACTTCATAAAAAATAAACCCTCTGGCCAGAAAATTGATAGGCTTTGGAGCCCTGCTGAGCCCTCGGCCCAAAGGATAATGGTAGCAATATAAGTTCCTCTGGATGGAGACTGTAAAGCTGAGAAAAAATGTGGTGGATTATTGGGGTTGTCAGAGGGATTCAGAGGAAAGATGCAAAGGATTTAAGTTGTGATATTAGGAAAAGTGGCTGCTACTCTCACCTAGGATATTTAGGACACAAATTGGGAGTTTCAAGCCCACTCTGGTATTATGAATGCCAAGCCTCCTGGCAAAATCTGTTCTCCTTTCAAGCTTATCACCCATTTCCGTTTATGACTATTTTGCAGCACGGTGCAGATGAATCTGGCTGACAGTTTTCTGTTTGTCTCAGGCTACTGCAGTCTACAAAGCCAGTAAGACAGGACAATAAAAATGAAAGGGACTAGAGCAAAGAGCACCAGAAAGAAAAAGCCAGAGAGATAAATGGTTTGGCTCTGGATCTGAAATTTACTGACAGGTCAGAGTTAAGACAGTCCAAGAGGACCAAATGATGGTGGCCAGAAAGTCAAGCAAGAAGTTAGTTTATAGATCTATCGGTAAGCATGCGGCTCACAAAACACATGGGTGGGAGAGGAACTGAGCTGGTGACTTCCTCTGATCTATCCTGATTTACATTTTCAGACTTACTGAGTCCATTTGTTTTTCAAAATCAACGTTTGAAGCTGCACTGAAGCTCGGAAGTGATTCCATCCCATAGAAATGTAAATTGGGAGGTCGTTTTGAGGTGGCCTTAAGCCATGAAGGCAAGGCATTTGCTGTTGCCTGTGGAAAAAAGGTCTTTAAATACTGGGAAACCTGTGGTAGATTTGCAGACCAACCAGTCTCCAAAATGGGAACTGATACGTAGCGGACAGGGATACACATCTGGAATCCAAACATGTGTGTCATTTACCTGTCTCTATTGATACTGACGCTTCAGTGGTCACAGTTCAGTGGTGGTGTATATTTGGCAGTGATGCAGTGGTGCATCCTACCTAGAGAACAAAATCTTTCAACTGCTACTCGTTAGTTTGGGTAAATAAATGTTGAATTTTTTAATGGGGGGTTATACACTATCAGAGGAAATTCAAATGATTCAGTGCTTGCTTGAGTTGCAATCAGCAACACTGGTAAGAATGCAGATGGTTAGCTTGTTTCAGGCATTCTTAAAAGCGGTAATAATGTGAGTTTCTGATAGTAGAGAAAAATTATTCAACACTGATCAACAAAATGTAAGAGAACGGATTTAATTTGGTTCCCACAGTCTCTTAAACTGATTTATAAACATGTCAGGAGAAAGAGATCATGGAAAAGAATGTATTAGGAAATAACTTTATTTTGACAGGGAGGTTAAACTCTATGTGAGCCAGCTGAATAATGAAAACAAATTAAAAGTCTAATTTAGAAATTATTTTGAATAATGGGCTTATCTTCAAGGATAGAGGGCTTTTAATTACAACACTGGATTTAAATGTATTTCACAGCAGCTGAAATATTTTGCAAGTTTGTTTCTATAGGCAACTGTCCATAGGAAATGCTTGCCTGTTTTATTCTAAATTACTTAGTACTTTGCTCAAAAGGAAAAACCTGAGGTAGTGAGGAACAAAATGATACAATCTTGACTGGCTATCATTGCTCCAACCACAAGAACTTATGAGGCAAAAAGATGCAAACCAAAATTCTAACAAACAAACCAAAACAGTAAATGTGAAAGATGAATGACATCTTATCAGAACAGACTCTTCTATTTTCATTGTTATTTGTCCATTTATTACAGTGCACTGGAGCTCTTCGAAGATTAATGGAGTTCCAATTACATGCCACTGTTGTTTCACTTATCATAATTTGTACATGGCAGTGCAAGTCCCTGGTATTCATGAATTTCCCAGTTTACCCAGAGGGAGTATCTTTGGGATTTCCTACTTGTAAGAAACAGGCAGTACTTAGTCTAATGATTAAAGCTTGCCATGCTTGCTAAGTGACAATAAATGTATGCTGTAAAAGCAAGCAGACATCAACACTGTGGGATCAATTGATACTCTCATGCCTTGATATGATCGATTAAAAACTGTAATTAGAAATACTAAAATTTCAGTTTCTTCAGTATATTACACCTGGGATGGATAGTGACTGGTACTCAGATGGAGACTTGGATGTGTAAATATTCTTCCTGCTCCAGCTGGAGATGAATTTTACATTATTGGTTCATGTGATTGAACTAATAACGATGCACAAATATTGAAGGAATCCCAGTTTTGTAAAACTGATTCCTTTCAAGGTTGAGACTTCATCAGTGCTTCATGATTTGAATGTTCTGAATAACAACATTACTTGTCACATTATCCAATATACAACCCTTGGTGTAAAATCCTCTTGATGTCTGATTACTCTTCATAAGGACCTCATGCTGATTCATTTCAAACCATGAATTACCTTTAATTCATAGCTTGAAGATGCTGCCAATTTTTGTTTTCCATGCTCCCAGGTGGCTGTCCCTGACAAAGTGGAGAACTTCCAAAAGGCCATTAGATACTTATGAAAAGTAGTTACATATCAAGCAGCACATTTCCATTTTCAGACAGGCTTCCAGAAAGTATTATGATAATCTTTGGTATTAGAAAAGTACTGGTATTTACAGAAATATTGTTAGAGCCATGAAGTGAAATCCTGGCCCAAATGAAACCAGTGGTGAGTCCACTTTGAAAAACCATTGATGAAATATCACATAAAGAGTTTCAGCTGCTTGGTTTGGTTTTAAGCCTTTGTATTTAGCTGTTCTCTAGCCCCCCCCCGCTGTGTATCATTAATTATGATGGATAACAAAAACTGGATAAAAATAAAATAAGTTGGTTTTTGTCTGATCCATAAAAATTTGCTGCTCTAAATTTTTAATGGTTTCCGGTAGTTCTCTGAGCCCATGAGAAGGGCCTTTTAATACTGTATTAATACAGTAAGTATAGGAAGTAATTTTATGACAGGGGAAGAATACCATTACGATTACATTCTTCTTTTAAGTTAGGCTTTTATGGAAACTACCCAAGACTACTCTGCAGCATGATTTCAAAACACAGGATGTACTTGATTAAAAAGGTTCTGGATACTTTCCAACTGGATAGAGGCCAAATGCTAACAACCAAAACAGAACAAAAGGACTGGATGCTTGAGGATGACATACTTGCAGTGGTAATTATATAACAGAAACCTAAGTCGTGAGCTGAGTTTGTACCCTCAAATTCATGGAAGTTGACAGAAAATCCTTTTCAGTGCAATTGGTTGCACCTTATCTGTTCCTGCTTACTATGCTTCATAATAAACTAATCGGGGTAGACTGGCTGAAAACTGACTGTACAATACCCAAAGGAGATTTACAGTGAATTTGAAATTAAAAAAAAGGGAAGCCAAGTGCCTTAGCTTTACATAGCCTGATTTCAGCTATAAAAACTCACTGTGATATACATACACAAGCACGCATCACTGTTCAAAATGTCATTTCCAAGATTTTTAATTACAACTTCAGAGCTGACATTAGTTACACATACACATATGCATGCACAACATAGGTGCAGATTTAGACACAAACCCAACTAGTCTACCTCCTGTTTTACCTGCTGGAAAGTGCTGGCAATAGGGTTTCTCCAGCTTCTGGATGTAATAAAGTACATTGAGATAGCAAGGATGAAATGTGTATTTCAGAAAGCTTTACTTGGACAAGAAGTCATGCATCGTACATTGCCCTACACAAGCAAGATGTTGGTCAATTAATCTACCTTGCTGTATGTTGCCTCCATTCTTCCCCCTAGAAGCACACACCTGAAAGCTTATCTTGCAAAGATCATACCTCCCTCTGGTCTGATCTTCTATGATGCCAATCTTTCTACACTTGAATTCTGTAATGACATACAGGCAGCTTGGCTGCTGGAGCAGAACACAGCATCGTGAAGGTAAAGTATCTTTGCTCTGCATCCATTGCTCAACTAGTCATGGTATAAATCAGCGATACGGTGAATTCCAGCGCGCTACTACCAATTCCTATGCATTTCTAACAAAGCCAATGGAATCTGTAAGACTGTAACTAGGACCAATGTAAACGGAAAATATAACTTAAGTTTCACTGGAATGACATGTAAACTCAAAGTTACAGGCTATCTAGGAACACATCCACGTTAAAAGGTCTCTGACAAAGCATGCAGATGAACAACCCCAAATTCAGCCAGGTCTGATCAAAGTGAAATACAGGTAACAGATCCAACTGAGAAAATATGTAAGGAATTGGTTGGGGGACACACTTTTGAAGTCAGCATGATCATGCTGTGTGGTTGACAGTGTAGCAACAAATGTTACTAGGAGAAGTTGGACTGTAATTTCACTCATACACTCTAATATCCCTGAAACTTAACAATGTTAGAAAGATTAAATCCTTCTTAATACAAGTGCAATCTGATAAATACTGTATTAGTAAAATAAACAATGACTGCAGGAGCTGTCAGTCAGGGTTTATTTGGATTGCACTATCCAGCTCCACTTGATACCTTCTCTGTCCCACTCTCTGCTTTAATTTCATTATGTCCTCAAGTACTGTAATTCCCAGTGAAACTGGTGGTAACTGCACACGCAGATCTAAAGAAACAAATTGGCCTCGTAATACCAAGTCTCAAAGTGGACTGCCTTCTAACCTCCCAAAGCCCTATGGAAATTCTGAGAAGCTGCCTTAACAATTTTTCTGCAGTAAAAGAGAAAAAGTGATAGTAATGGGTTAGCTGATCTTCATTTGGAAGCTAAAAATAAAAGTAGCTTTATTGCAGCTCTGATCTCTCATGTGTAAAATCTATCACCTACCATAAGAAGGCAGTTCATTGCAGCAGAAATCTGATTGATAGTACTGGAACTTTAGATCAAGCAGCAGAACAGAGAGCAACTGGTTCATAAAATGTACTCGGTGTCTTCGGGTTTTATATCAGGCATCCTACAGAGAGCTTTGGTCCCATTAAATGCACTATATACCACTGAGCTCTGAAGCACTGTTCTTTTGAAATTCAGCTTATAACTATAAACCATGATTGACAAGTCTATTACCGTTGGTTACAAACTATTGAAATATTGTATTTTATGGTATACTCACTAAAATATTTTTCGCAGTGGAATCCAAATACACTTGCTTTAGGAGAAAAATTATTTTAAGATGTAATAATATTTTTTTATTTTTTTAATTTTTTTTTTTTAACTATGGAATGTGCTTGATGTTCGGTTGGGATCACTTAGATGTTCTGAAACATGAATGCACCCATTCTGTTACCAAGAACAGTGGGTATTTTTGGCTAGATTCTTCAAAAAAACCAAGCCATTACTGGAAATCAAATAGCAAAGGGCAAAACCTACTTTGTTACTAAGTTTCATAAATAAATGCGATTCATGCAAATCAATCTATTTATCATTATTGTTCCCATCCAATTCTCTTTCAATCTCAAGAAAAAAATACTTAATTTTAAAACTGAATTAGTCATTAACCGTAGTTTTTGTAAAGCTTTACTCAACAAACTGTTTTTGAATATTTCCATGATTTGAGCTTATGAGTAAAGAGCTGGACCTTCAGCACCCAGGTACACCCATGAGTCTGGCACCCACGTCTAGTCTAGTCCGGCATCTCTTACGCAGTCACAGACAAGTGATTGTACTCCAACAAGTCCTTTCCTGTACACAAACTTGCACTAAAAATCAGTATATTTAAATTTATTTAGAAAACCTGTGCAGGTATCTCCACATGGATTTTTATTTCCCTATAGGAATTTACTTAATACTGTGTCCTTAGCAGGGAAAAGGAAACCTCTAAAATAATTTTGCAATCATTTTAAATGAACACATTGTGTTTAGAACGATGTTGGTTAAGCCACTGCCATTCTGCATTCTGTAGTTTAAAACATTTGAACACTAAAAAATAATAGCTCTGAGCTAAAATCAGACCCACACATTTTCATAAGTATAAAAACATTCATCTACTTTTCAAAGTTATTATTTAATTCCTCTTTGTAAATTACTTTGAGATCCTGGGGTACCAGTTCAGCCTCAACTCACTGCTACATTATTGCAGCCTTACACCGGAGAAGCACCAAAGAAAAATGGTTTAACACAATGGAGAATTAGCTCTTCCAGAATTTTAAACTGTCATGTTTATAGATCATCTGTGACTTTCAGCTGTTCAAAGCGTATGAAACTCAAGACCAGCTTTTCAACACCAGCTAGCAGAATCATTCGGTATGATGTGTTTTATTCTCTCTCACTGTATGAATGTTAAAATTCCTGCATCATCTGTTCATTGGGTTGCATTTTCTATTGTAAGAGGCTTAGTATCTGATGAGAGAAGCATAAAAGTGATTTAATTTTGGCAAGCTGTACAACTAAAATCAGCATTATTTCTGCTTAATAAACTCATCTTTCACACATACCTGTTAGCTAATGCTTAAAAAGAAGAAACAGTAATAAGCACTGAAAACATAAAACTGGTTTATGGCTAATTTTTAAAGAGTACTGAGAACACCTGAACACCAGGACAAGATTATAAGCAGAGCTAGATTTTAGTTACCTTTGGAGAAATAAGCTCGTTCTTTATGATAAATTCAAAATGAAATTTAAAGCTGGAAATAATAATACTTACGACTTTTGTGGCACTGACTTAGTTGCAACTTTCCCTGCTGGATCACTCCACTCTGCAAACAAAGGAAACACATTTTCAAATGTCAAAAGATTACTGTAGAATTAAAATGCACCCAAAGCTGTCAGCCCATCTAATTATACTTGGTTTCACAACATGCCACAATGCATAACATGTAATAAAAAATGGAACTGATCTGCTTTAGCACCACAGAAATTAATTTTTTATCCTTTGTTTTAATGATGTTAAGCAGGGAAAAAAAATCCACCCAACCCTGACTGTTAGGACTAGGATGATAAAGACCTACTTTGTACATTGTATCCTGAGGTCAGATGTTGGGAGTCCTACAAAGAAGAACACACAAAATGTCAGCATTAGTTAAATAAGATGAAGAAGGTAAGAGGTATCTTGGCTTGCTAGATTAAAAGCACTGGCATGGCACAAACAGGGAAGGAGATGGTACAGGGAAGGGATCATGCGATTGTTAAGGCAGCACCAGTGACATTAGCTTAAAAAAACATTAACTGTGGAGGCAGAGCAGCACTGAGGGACCCCTTCACAGTTCAGACAAGAGCTTGTCCTCAGCTGCTGTAAATTTACATGCCCACTTTGTGGAGACACTGCCCAGATTTATACCCGCAGTGGTCCCAGCCTTTTCCAGGCTTGGCCACGGCTGTGTGTATGACCCATCTATGATGTGCAATTTAGGCCACACCAAGAATGTAACTATGCATTAAATTCAGCATCACTGCCTTTCTTTTTCTGATCTCACTGCTTGTAAATAGTGACCTTTTATTGATAGTCACTCTGTTCATTTGGACTGTGACACACAGGATTTAATAAAGATGCAGGAAGCAGATCTTCACCTGATGGAAACTGGTCTAAATCCAGTGAAATCAATGGAAACACAACAACTTTAACCCAGCAAAGAATCTGGCTGGTAACACTGAACACACTAATGCCAAGATCCCTCTGTTGGCTCACAGTAACTAAGCTGCTTCCTTAATGTCACAGTGTTTTCTTCCTTAGTTTTTCTCTAGGCTTTGTAGTCCACAGTGATTGTAATCAGCTTTCCTTCCAAGCAGAGTTTGATCATTTGAAATTAAGGTGTTATTTACAACCTCATCTTACAGCCAGGCACTACTTTGCTGGAAGTGTTAGTTCTGTAGGATGTTAAAGTCATTAAAGCCCCCACTGCACTTCCTCTTAGGGCATTATTAGTTCCTAATATTATACTGTGCTGTCAGTCAGTCCCTTGTGAAGTAAATCATGCCCTAAGAGTAAACATGGCACTTTAAATTTGAATGTCAAAGGGATAAATTGTTCTGATAAGTTCTGCCTTTTTTACCGCACTTCTTTATAAATATTCCTCATGAGGATACTTCTTTTTAATAGTTAAATTGAGAGTTTCTATAGTGCCCGTCTCTGGTTTATATGGATGCACAACATAGCCACATTGTGTCTGAGATGTATAATGTGGCTATCTGTGACTGATTTAATGTGATGATCTGAAGAGACATTTCTGTTGTATTTTTAAAAGAAAAATAGCTAACTTGGAAACATTTCTGTGTTTGCCTATTTCCTGAAATGCTAACTCAACAAAAACAACAACAAAAAATAGGAAATCTAATTTATATTTTGTATTGAAGTGATATGGTTAAGAATTTTAGGATCAACATTTAACATGCCCAGAAATTAACTTTGATGTGGATCTTAAAAGTTCAAAGCAAATTTAATAGAAACAGAAAATCAAAACAAAATCTTAGCTTCTCTGAACCTGTGCTTATACTGCTGCCAATGGAGATGTTGGCAGTCTGCAGGACTTAGATTGGCCCATGAAAAACAGAGCACTAATTTAAGAGATGGTATAAATTAAAAAACCCACAACAACCAACAAACAGCTTCCAGTGGGCAAAACCCTCTATTCCCCCTGTATTCACACTGGTCAGACTCCACTCTCACCTAAATGGGTTCAACTGACTCTATCCCAATTTGCAATGAGGATTATACTCTTGTAGGATTATGACTCCTGATGCTTACTGCTGCAGCAGTTAACTGCAGTGACAACGGCAGCGCTAGAGCACTAACAATCACATTCCATTAAAATAAGGCATTCTGGGCACCGGCTTTTGTTTTTTTTAAGGAGCCACAGATACTGCTAATTTCATATGGTTTCCAACCAAGTATGTCAGCTGCATTTCAGACACAGGATTATCTGCCAAACAGATAAAATCAGTCAGAGGAAAATTAAATTCCAGCTTCTAAACCAGGATATCATTGCTTGAACCATAATGTCAAGCAGTACCACTTTTATAAGCTATTTCTCAAGGTCCTGCCATTAGAAGAAACTTTAATGTAGCTCCATGCCAGACTGGTGTACATTTCCCACCTTGAGAAAGTTCTCCCCTTCCCCAAACATCATCGGCTCACAGTTGTTCAGGTCCCAGCAAAAGATACCTCCAGCACTAATTGCCCTGGGATCGAGCTTGATCTCTAACAGTGCTATGAGAATCTTAGCAAGGAGGCAACAACAGAATTTGGGCTGTTGTTTGGCCCAAATCATACAACTTAACAACTCCCTGCATGTTAGGTGAATTGCAGGTACCCTCTGGGCATGTGCTTTTGACAGGGCAAGTACTGAGTGTGTGCTTATAACAAGGCCAGTGCTGAGGATTGCATTGCCAACTTTGCGTGCCCTTGGAGTGTGCACCCAGAGAGACACCACAGCACCTTTCATGTGCAGAATCATTGTAAAACACCATAATTTGACCATGATGATGACCTCATGATGCAATCAATCACTAACTAGGAACAAATGATGATTTCAGCCATTGCACTGCCCAAATAATAATGGAAGAAAACCAAAATATTTTGCTCTTGATGTAGAAAGGCTCTTAGAACTACAGAGAGAAAGTTCACTTTGCCTCCATTGTAACTTCTGCAGCTTTAAGTAAGCAGTCCTGCTAGTAACAAAAGTCTGATTGGGAATTTTCAACTAAAAATAGTCTTAGAAACTTTTGAAAATGGAACCAATTACAAAAATAAACTCTCCAGTGAAGAACACTCAACAGAACAGAATGTTAATCAGGTCACAGGCAATAGCTTACTTGTACCTTGCTTGGGATAGAAAACTTGGTCTGCTCAGCCTTGCCAGGAGTGTGAATAGCAGTAAGAGGAGGAGGCCAGGAATGGGTCATCTCCTAGGGAAATAAAAAAGACATGTTTTTGAAAACAAATTCATGTACTTAAAGAAGAGAGCAAAAAACCAATTATGCATTCTCCACTGAGCCTGGAGATCTTTATGTAGTAGATGAACACCTTAGCTACCCAAGAGGCAGTTATGATCTGGCAACGAGGGTGAGGACAGGCTTTACTCTTGAAAATTTTGACCATCTGTGTCTTCATCAGGTGGCAGCTGACTCCACCTCCGTGGTCAGCTACAAATGAAACCATCATAGGTGTACAACAGGGTTTCACCTAAAAATCCCAAGCAGGAAGCAGATCGCTTCTGTACTGCACTGCATGCAACCCTACAGAGGACTGCATGGTGGCAAAATGCACCCCTATTCAAGATTTCATAGAGGCAAAAAAAACCCAGGGGCAGGTCTAGAAAAAGCTGGAGTGGCCTTGCAGCATGAATGCCCGGTGTACAGAGAGTGGGGACAGTGTCCTATGCACCAAAGCATCTTCTCATAGCACTGGCCACAGGCAGGTCCTGTGGTATGCAATGTCACAGCATCAGAACATTATCAACTCTGGTTTAAAATGAGGGACTGAGAGATCAGGTGATTTGCACAGGGTTACACAGAAAGCCTCTACTTAGCTAGGAAATTCAAGTCTCTGGTGAAGACTTGCTGACCAGAGCATCTAAGCAATACACTCCTTCTCCGTATCAGTGTGTTAATTCACCACTTGCACATGTATGTCCCAACTATCTTCAGAGAAATCACCTGTCTGCCCAAGGCTATGAAGTACAAGTGGAGGAGACAGCGCACACCCTGCTTTTTCACACTGAGGCCTAGAACCACCACCCCATCGAGCTCGGCGGGACCAGGCTGGGGCTTATGTTCAGAGGAGGGGGAAAAATCAGAAAAACAGAGAAGCTGCAAGTGTTGTTTTAGGCAGACCTTGTAAATGCCCTTCTAATGAGTGTGTTTTGTAGTGGATGCTGCCCCATTCTCTCTTATCTTTATTTTTAATTTAATAAATGTTCAGAGAGGCAGTAATGCTTGTCTCTGGCATTCTATCTTTATCTTGGTTGTTTTTCTTTGCCTACAAAGCTCAGAAAGGACTCTTCCTTGAGATGAGGGAGACAAAGAGCAAAACAGGGTCTGATGGAGGAAAGTTTGTGTGCAGTGGTCATAATCCTGACTGCACTAAACTGAATTTCCCAGTTGTTATTTCACATCAGTCACAACAAAGCTTATGAACACACAAGTTTCTGCAGGTAACACAACAACCACTGCAAATGCTCCACAAAAAAAAACAAAACAAAAGAAAGCAAAACCCCATAATAAAATTATTTTAAGCAAATGTAACTGTTGTAAAAAGGGAAGCATGATGGGTGCACGTGGGCTGAAGGAATGGCCTGGGTGGGTATGGCTGGATGCTAATGTATAGTTCACCGAAGATACAGCCAGCATGTTTCAGGTTGTCAGTTGTCTCTCACAAATCATGTGCCATAGTGGAGGTTAGGAGTGAGAAAGAAAAGCTAGGCACCATGGTCCTCAGTCAACAGGACAGACAGCCATGTGAACTTCCCCAAGCTCCTCTTAGGTACTGGTATTTTATTGAAGCCCATTGAATTTACACCCTTAGCCATGCTTCTAGCCCAGCAAGGTCTGGCTAAGCTCTGCAAGGGAGAGAGCCCAGGAACGATCACTATGGATAGAGAAGCCCTCACCTGGTCCTGGCTGAGGCAGGAGGCAGGGCTGGTCTGGCAGCTCAGCCCCACTGGGCTCCACCACTCTGCTCCCACCAGCACAGCCCCTCATGGACACACCTGTGGCTTAGCTGAAGGGCCACAGTGCTACAGGCAGTGCAGCCTGGGGCCAGGCTTTGCCAGCTCCTTGTGCAGATGACCCAGCGACAGGGGAGGGTGCAGATGACTCTGCACTCCTGAAAGACCTTTTTTTTTGTTTCTGCCTGTCAAGCTCACGGCCTGTTTTCATTGCACAAAGCCCAAACAGTGGCAATGAGGCTCATGAACGGCTCATCCCTCTCAGTTGGTGAGTCTGTGGCAGCCCAGTTTAATGACAAAAAGCACACTATTATATTGCACTGATTGTTTGACCTCTGCACAGAGGAAAGCAGAAAAAAAGATTTAAGCATCTGGTGAACTTTTCTGTGAGATAATGTAATCCAAATCCTGCACGCCTCTGCCAAATCCTATGCCATAGAGCTTGCTTTGTGGCAAATCTCTTCATAGGAAAATGATGAAATGGAGACTGTATCACATAATTAGAAGCGGGACAGGCAGCCTCATTGAAAGCAGAAATGAAGCGTATTCTAGAACTGCAGTTACAGGCTTGACCTCAGCCTCTTCCCATCCACACATAAAAGACTGGACAGAGGGCCTGGAATTCACGGGAAGGTGATACCAGCAAGTATTTCAGAATATTCACTGTTAAAATGCATCTATGTCCACTGTGTAACCAACTTGGTGGGCTGAAGAGTAAGCAAATCTGGTCAGCTCCCTGACAGGGGACACCTGAACATAAAACTGCAGGAAAAGGAAAAATGAGTGTTATTATTTGAGGAAATCCAATTACAAGGTAAGAAATCCTGACTCCACTGAGGTCGGAGGCAAAAGTCAACTTCAGTGAGGTTAGAACTATCCAACCTATGCATTTACAGAGTGACCTTGTGAGCATCAAAGTCTATTACAAAGGTACAAGCTAGCTATATTAAAGCATTTTGCTTCAATTATCACTGTAATAAAAACTATAGGATAGAAAATTCCAGATAGGCTCACACACGCCAAACAATACAAGTATTTAAAGCTTAGCATTTAAACAAACACTGCACGTGGAAGTGGTGAGGAAGTACATAGTTACTCAAAGGAACGTACCTATATTTACTACAGAGAGCTGCCACAGCACTGTTGACCAAAGAACCTTGAATGATCATACGGAAAGTTTTGGATTTACTCATCTGAAACGTGTCACTTCAAAATATATGGGCAGCAGCCCCACACCGACCACCACACAGCTGCATATTGTACTCACGCAGAGCACTACTGAGCTACAGAATGACGTGCAAAAAACTGCACTGCACTGCTTTCAGTGGAGGGTCAAAACCCCAACCCCACATCCTGCAGAGATGTGACCCTCTGCTTAACTCTCTCCTACTCTGCTCCTTAGGCACGTACACATTGCTTTGGAGAATCAGAAGAAAGGATGTCATTTGTTTAATCATCCACATGACTTCACCATCCTTTTCCATGCCCCAATTTCTTCTGGAGGTCCCTCATCTTTAAATACTCACTAAGCTCTATTTTGTTTAACTTGTGAAATCTGATATATCTACCTTCTAATATGTTATGACTATAAGGAACCACACAGACAGTGTGTGTGTTGTGTATGAATCCATTAAAATGTGTATATAAGCATCTTGGGTTTTACCTGGGAAAGTAGGAAGGGAACTGCATTCATTTTTATTTTTTTTCCCCAGGAAAAGTTAAAAAACTTTAATCAATCCAAATTTGGAAGTATTTAGAAATTCCTGGAAGTAACAATAATAAAACTGAGCATATGAAATGCTTTAAAGAGGAATTTAATGGAAACAAAGTAATCCCACAAAATTGGGTTAGGATTTATTTTCACATGGTTTGGACTTAAAATAATTCCAAAATCATGTTAACTGTTGGAGTGGGTAGATGACTGCTATGGAAGCATGCATTTTTTTATAGACCTGGAGATTAAATAGGAAAGTAAACCTGCACAGTTTGTTGGCTTAGAAGTCACTGTGGTCCTCTGATGTAGTAACATCAAGAATCCTCCTTTCTGAAAATTACTTAAACATTGTTGTAATTGACTCCATGTGCTTTATTTATTGGAGCTAGGCACGCTCGTCTCTTCAGCTAAGTCTGCCTTTTTCAGCTATAAAAGCCCTCAGGTAAGTAACTAAGGACACATGCAGACGTGATCTAAAGAATCACCAAAAATACAGATACTCCAAGAAAACTTTTTAAGGGCTGCAGAGGTATAAGGCCAAATCACTATTTAAATGGAAGGAGGGGACTGAGGAAGGATTGAGCTTGCAAGGTTCTAAGGAAAAGTCAGAGCAAGAGAACTGAGTACAGGGGATATGGGGCAGATGGTAAATAGCTTTAGAAAACCAGTCCCTAAAATTAATAGCCACCTTTAAGATTTATTTCCTTTCTCCGTATTTCATTTTTCCATCATTTCCTTCTTGTTCAAAAGAAAGTCTGCAGTGTTTTTAAATACAGAGGTCTAAGAGTTCTAAGAGGTCATTATGGAAAAAAGCAGCTAGACTGTGTACTCTGCATTCCTACTGAGGCAGCTTCCCTTCCTACAGTGCACTCTAAACTGCTTAGCTTGATCTAATTTGAAGCCTTCCAAGATATAAGGCTCATGCTACTTCTTTTGGGAGAATTGAGGGGAGACATGAGAACAGTCTTCAATTACAGAAAGAGCGGCTCCTTAAGGAAAGAATAATCTGTTCTCCAGTTTTATGGTGGATATGAGCTTACACTGCAGCCAGAAAGATTCCAGTTAGACATAAGAAAAAGCTAATGGTAGGGACCGTGCAATGCTGAAACAGATTGCTCAGAGAGCTACACAGGCTCCACCTTTGGAGGAACACACTTAAGAACAGATTAGCACACATCAGCCAGGAATGGCTTTGGAAGAATTGATTCCTGCATTGGGATAGGGATATGTAGTAGATGATGAGATTTCTAAGACCCTTTCCAGCCTTTTTTCTTGTTCTGTAGTTTGACAGATCTCTCTTGGCCAAACACTACCCTTACTGCCTCTTGTGAATAGTGGATCCATAAAAAGGCAGCAGAAGAAACAATCTCAGTGTTTTCTCTCTGTGGTATTAGAGTCTACAAAGGTAGTTTCAGGGCCAACACTTTGCCCACATCATTAGAGGGCAACCAGAGGAGCAGGAGGAGAAGCAGCCCCGCAAACATTGCTAGCAACAAATGCAACCCGAGGCCACTGCTGCTGGAAACCTTAACTGCAGTATTCTCTCTGTCAACTGCCCTTCTCAGCCCTTTCAGCTCTTAGCTAAATCTGTTGCTTTAAACCTTCTCCAATTTTATGTTACATGGATTGTTAAGAGTTGCATTTGGAAAAAAAAATAAAATATGATGAATAGATGTTCTAAGGTTATTACAAACTTGATGTTACAGCTGGTGCTAAGCAACCTACTGCCTCAACGGACTAAAGATAACCAAGTGATTTACCATTTATTAAAGACTCTATTAATTATTTATTAATGTTTTATTAACTATTTATCAATGCAACCTTAATAAAAAGCGTGTCATGTTTCACAGTATCTTTCTGGCTTCCACATTTATACAAACCTGATGAAACTCTCTCTGCTAAAAGTCAGTAATGCATGAGGGGCAGCCACATTTTATGTGTGCAATGCATACTGAATAAAAAACCATCTCAACCCTCTTTCATCTTTAGGGAAAAGGCTAAGGAAAGAATGAATATATATATATATTTATACATGTACAAGCAAATGACATTAAAGCCTAAAGGAACACAAAGGCAATAAACCTGCGGGTTATTTTTCATTCTTATTCCTTATGAAGGAATGGAAGATTTACAGTTGGGAATATCCTGACTGTCCTGCTTTGCACTGACCAAGGGCTTCCCGGGGAAAGGATTTTGATACATTGTCAGTATTGCCAGGGACGTGATAGATATATTAATGGTTACACATTTGATTATCATGTTTCATCAATTTAAAGAAATCTCAGCATCAAAGGGATACCACATCTTTTTTTTTTCTGTAAGAGGAAAAAATAAAAAAGACTTCAGTGATTGCCTAATGGCCTCCAAGAGAAAGCCAGTTTTCCTGGTATGAATGTTAAGGCAGGAAACTTCCAACTTAGGCAAATGTTTGAGCAGATTTATTACCAGTGGCTACTGCCCAGTATGTATTTTTGGAGGAACCATGTTGCGGCATCTGCAATGATGCCTTTGTCATGCAAGCATTTATTTTGCTACTGTACAAAGAACTACTAGAAAGCCATTTGGAAATACAGCGCATACATGCATGAGTTTATTATTGAAAAGCTTGAGTTTATTCTACAAAAAGAAACCATTTCCTTAACCATAATCTAAACCCACAGAGTTCACTTTGTGGGTTTTATCAATGATAACAAATAAGATCTCTTTGCCCAACTGGGGAATGGGATACATTCCATATCCTCCCATGGCAAATTAATACCCCTTTCCATATTAACAAGAAAGGGAAGGCCAGACAAAAATGATATTCAGTGAAAATGAATACAGAAATTGATTTAGAAGACAATGGGGGTTGACTATAATCTTTACAACATATGATTTCCTTTCCTACTTTGTTAACTTTTGGAAATCCACAAAGAAAGTGATAGCAATATGGGCATATTCTCTGTTATCTTCTCAATACTCTCTGATTTCTGTATACCTCACACTTTTCAATATATTTTCCTCATACTGTAGCTTTTATCACTAATAACACTCACGGTCTTTTCTTAGAGCTTTTAGAAGACAATAAAAAAAATAGCAAACCATGGTTGATGTAGTTATTGCTCAATCTTGTTTATATGAATAAAATGTAACAATGCTTTGTTACATTGAGAAGGTACCTCAGCTCAAGACACTGTTTTAGAGGCAGAGTAATGAAGCAACACCACGTGAACCCACCACAGGATTTCCAATTTAAAAAGTCTGACATAATGGTAAAAGTAACCATAGTCTATATTATAGTGTCTGCCAAATGATTTAGCTCCCTGATGGGTCCTGGGCCCCAGATGGTCCATACTGTGCGTATACTCGTTCATTCCCAAGGCTCCTTTGTGAATCAGGTCAGGTATTTCTCTCCAATGTGCATCAGGGTAATTTTCTTCAGGGTCCACCTCAGGAACATTATATGGTTAAAAGCTGTTTGGAATGTGGCTCACACTGCCCAGGACAGTCCTTCAATTTAATCCCAAGTAGGTTTTGTGCCCCCAAGCACCCTATCACACGTTCCTGGCATTTTCAGGAACACACAGTACAACCCCCTAGAGGGTCCTACTATAGAAACTATGGTGAACTGCAACTAAACAAGAGGTCTATAGAAGCTGTATCCCTATTCTTGTCAGGCTTGAGTTATCTATACAAGTGAAGTGCAGGAAGGACATGAGGGGTTCATGGAACACAGTTGGCACTTGCAGTAGACTCATGCATTGTAAAAAATTAAACACGACCTTACAGGAAGCACATGGGCATTTGTATGATGAGATGGAATTAAGAGTTCTGTGGAAAAAGGAGACCTAAGAAATTGTGAAGTCAAAGGTCGATGCATCCTGCATTTATGACTGCCTCTCTGTCCCATGCTGTCTTTTTCTTAGACCATTCCCTAAGCTTTCTAGTCAAAGTCCAGGACACAAGCAGAAGTCAGCATTGTCTATCTGACAAGCCATGGGCTTTCAGAGTTCAAAGACAAGCACAAACATCAGGAGCAATGACACTGAGGTAACTCCATTCAAGAGAGGCAGGAGGCATCTTCTCTACTTGCAGAATATGTGAGGTTTGTTAAGGAGAGGCCATAATGGCTGCATGCAAGGAGATGATGACCAAAGCTTTCAAGTTTTGCCAAGCCCATGGGAGGTATTCCTGTTTCTATATAACTGTACTTCTGGACATGGAACACCAGAATCGGTCAGAAACAAGGTCTGGCTCATCAGGGATGCTCACAAACAGTGGTTGGTACTGTGTCTTTCTTAAAGAACCTCAAGAACACCAGAGCAACCATGAAAGTAAAATTCTGATCCTCCACACTTACTAATTCTCAGTCATGCCAAAATCCTACCTGTTTAATACTGCATCCAGATCTGGCTGTGCAGATAACCCCAGATAACCCCAGTTTTAGAGTCATAAAAGTTAATGATACACCCATAAATACTCAGGTACTTGCAATCACATGTGCTAAACACACTTCCAGAAAGGTAAGCATCTGTCACTCTCAGTAACTGAACTAATGACTTCGTTGCCCTATACACAGTACCAGTCTTGCTGTGGCCAGTACGGCCAATGTGATACCTCCCGTTCTTGGCAGCCTTTCATCCTCACTGAGAGGCACAGCAATATACCATTGATTTCATTTATTCAAAATGATACTTGTTGGTAACCACCTCCAGGGACGGCACATCTAATTTTCATGAGGGACCCAAGAGACAGGAAGTATGCATTGAACTGTTAAATACAACATAATATCCTGGCAGTACAACAGTATAATATAAACAAAGGCACAATAAGTAATAAAAAACTAATTCTTTCAAAAGTTACTAATACCAACATATAATTTCATCTCTGCAATTTAAAAAACATTGGCAACATTTCTTCAAGTAAATAAGCAACTGTGTTTTGAAACTATTCTCTGCTGGCACTTGTTTAAGGGAATCTGGTAATTTTTTCCATCCATCCTGAGCTTCACAAGCAAAAAGCATGTCTTGAATTGCCTGTTTTCTCCTCTAAAACTTAGGGTTCACACCAAGAGGAGAGCAGAACTGTAATTTACAGTTACAAAACAAGACTGCACCTACCCTGAGGCTCTCCACTGTGCACATTTATACAATACATTGCACCATCTCCTTTACATTGCCAGATGTAAACAATTCATGGGTTTTTTATACCAAATACAGCAGTGAATTATGTAGTCACATGACAAGACCATATCCACATAATTTATTACAAAATGCATTTAATTTCTGGAGTTACTTATGCTGAAAAAATAAAATCTCCAAATTCAGTATCAGACAAAATTAAATTACTGAACTACAAAACTTCTTGTTCTGTAGGCTTAGCACGGAAACTGTTTAAGTTTTACATTGTGCACTAAGTTTTATACCCACGTAAACAGCTTGGAACCCACACCCTGGCAATACAATGAAACCAAGTCTAAAATGATCAGCACTTTGAAAGCACCAACTTGTGCCAGAAGGCTTCGGCATTAGTCTTAAAACAGGAACATCAATTATCTGAAATACCATACAGTAGGAAATTAAGAAACCAAAGTAGGCAACTTATTTGAGTTTAAAGCTGAATTCTTTTGCATGAGCCGTGATTTGCTTTCATTAAAACTGGACTCCAAGTTGTTACTCATCAAATACAAAGAACTGAAGCTACCACACAATGCTCCACAATACACATTGAAATCTTTTACAAAAGCTATTTTTTTTTGCCTTCAAAATCAAGACTCTGCCAGATCTCTTTTATTCTGCTTACCACACAAGCAGTACTGCAGCATGGGTTTTCCTGAGTGGGTGTGGCAGGGTAGCATTTCTTTTTAATGCTGTTTCTCTCTTACAGGGTCTCATTAATACCTTAACTGTAATGCCACTAAAACAGTGATCTAAGGCGGAAATGAAGACACGGGGAACACCTGGAACAGCTCAAACCTGCCCTTAGAGAATGAGTCCATTGTTATTATTTCCCTTTCGTCACTTATGTGAGCCTCTCCCTACCAAGTGTCCCAGTTGAAAACTTCCTTCTCCCTTAGCGTATGAAGAATGCACTCTCCCCTACAGAGTATGATTATCTTCCAGTGCCTGCATGAGAGACTGACTGCTTTGAGGGTACAGACTGTCTCATTTTTTGTCTTATGCAACGCTTAGGGCAGTGGTGGAACTTCTGAATATTGGCTGGAAGTTGGGAACAGTGCACATTGGCTGGAATATCCTGGGTGGACAACATAGCCAGCTTGATCAGCATCCAGCAAGCCCTGATGGACAGAAAATGTCAAACTGAAGCCTGATCATCAAACTCTCTAATTTGGTACCCTGTTTTTCTGTAAGGTTAAAAGTTTAGTATGTTTCCCAAAAAACTTACTATGGGTTCCGGCTTGTGAGAGGCAGAGACCTTGCTGCTTCTCGAACTCAATCTTTTAATTCTCTTCTCTTACAGAAAGACCTAAGCAGCCACCTGAAACTCTATCATGTGACCTGGCATTTATTATAGGAATTTTAGCTTTTGGAAAAGAACAAACATTTCAATCTGGATTTCCTTTTCTTCACTTGTGCCTTGAAGCAGGTCTGTTTCTGCATCTGTGTGTCCCGTAAATCATGCCAACACTCTCCTTTGATCCATTCCTCCTAACCAGTATGAAAAAGTAGATATATGTTATAGAAGATGTTTTGATACAACATACACTTTTTTGGCATGTCAGCCTTACCCAAATAAGCCAGTTTAAAGAGTAAAGAAACCCAAAGCCAAGTATGCTAAGGTCTCTTTTGAAGTCTCTTAACGTATGGAGGTTTCAGAATATTTCTGGTAGACAGATTCCCACTGTCACATGCATGCATTTGATTCCTCATTTCCCAGCTTGCTCTTACAAAGCTACTAAGTCTGAGGTCAGAAACACTAAACACTCAGAACTGCCACTAAGACATATGACAGCTGAGGACGCTTGGTCCCCCAGTGTCTGAAATCAGCATGTTCATAGTCTGTAGCAGATGAATATATCCTCCTCCCACGCTGCATGTTTTAAAACCTGACAAGGAACTACATTGAAACAAAGTAACTCCTAAATACAGGCTGAAAAAGGGCAAAGTCCATAACCTGCTGGTCTCCAAACACTACACTAGTAGTTTGGTTTGGTTTTGGTTTTGTTTTTTTGGGTTTGTTTTTTTTTTCCACAGGAAAACCACTGAATAGGCTGAGAGACCTGGAGCTGCTTAGTCTGAAAAAGAGAACACAGAGAGGGGATCTTATGAATGTTTACAAATATCTGAAGGGTGGGTGTCAAGTAGAAGGGGACAGGCTCTTTTCAGTGGCACCCTGTGATAGGACAAGAGGTGATGGTCACAAACACATCCAGAAGTTCCACTTCAACATGAGAAAAAACTTTGATACTGTGAGAGTGACAAAGCCTGAAACAGGCTGCCCGGAGACTCTCAAAATCCGCTTGGATGTGTTCCTATGTGGCCTGCCCTGGGTGATCCTGCTCTGGCAGGGACTTTGGACTCAATGATCTCCAGAGGTCCCTTCCAACCCCTACCATTCTGATTAGGTCAGAAAACGCCACAGCAGTAAAATGCAGTAAGACTTACTCCAGTACTTTAAAATTATATATCTATATTACTAGACGATGACATGTATAATCTTTGTTGCTTCTAGATGGCCAAGAAGGAATAGCAAACTGTTAATTAGTAATGCTTTATCAGGGGTCAGCATGAGCAATCTGGAACAAACTTGGAGCAAGCCCAAAAGAAGACTACCCAGCAGACCCAGGGTTGCTAGTCAGCTCTAAGCAGTCAGTGCTATTTGCAGCTCCAGCTGGTGTCAAACACTGACAATTACCAGCTATCTTATGAAGACGAACTGGAATAAACCTTCCAAAGAATACTTTCTTTTTTTTTTTGTCCTTTTTTTTCAGTACAAAGTACAGTGTATTGTGATGTTCAAGCAATTACCAAAAGGAGTTGCTGATCTCACTTTTCTGGAGATACAAAGGCTAGATGCAGTAGCACGCCATTCGTTTTGAAAGGTAACTTGCATTATATGTGAAAGACACTGTAAAATGACAACGCTGCTGCAAAGGAGACAGAATGATGCATTTAGTCAAATTCCCAGTCTAAGCCTTTTCAAAGAGCACAAGCAGTTAGTGTAACACTCCTTAGGGTTCCTGTATCCTTTCAAACATGAGAGCTTTCTTGTAGTTTACACTTATCATATTAGAAAAATGGTAATGAGGAGATCATGACAACTTATTTTAAAAGCAACAATGACTCAATTGCCAAGGAAAAAAGGAGTGATAACTATTTTCACTGAAAGAAGCCTCCAGTGAACGCCTTACTGTTGAAGCTGTGTTCTTTGTTTTTGTCTGAACTCAGGAATGACAAGGGGCTGCTCTTCAAAAAAATCTGAGCATGAGTTTTCATTTGATTGGTACAACACTCCTTGTTCAGATAAACTGGCAGCTCAGACCTCTTATTAAAAAGATTAGGGACTCAAGAGGTTAGAAATTATAAAATACTGGAATAAGTGCAAATGGATTAATGGGTTTGATTAAAAAAAAAAAACAACAATAAAAAAACCACCACTGGGAATGTCCTCCTACAAACCAAACACCAAGTGTTTTCTGAGGCTCAGAAGAATATTTGTAAAGGTTACTGTATCTTGAGGTACACAAACAGGATATTCTTTAGCAGGATATGCTCATGACAAAGAAATTAATGGACTACAAAGCCCAAGGGGCCTTTCATGCTCAGTGCTTGTGCAGTAAATTCCATCAGAAGATCCTCACGTGAGATCAGTACCTGCCTTTTTCCAGCTTGGCTCTGGAGGTGAAATTTGGGCCATGCCTTAAACCACCTACTCAACCAGCAGCAAACACAATGAACACTACCCTGTCCTATTTATTTGTCTTCCCATTAGTAACCCATTCAAGTCTCCTAAGTCCATGTGTGTCCGTGTTGTTGCAGTTTCACCCTGCAAAGTGCTATCAGGCATTATGTTCGTCTCTCCCCCCCCCCAAATATTTGCATAGGCATTGCACAGAAATTTTGGAACAGAGGAAATTATTAAAGAAGAGCTGTAAACTATTGAGAACAGTGTTTCTAGTAACAACCACACCAGAGCCCTCAGCCTGGGAGCGCTGGCAGGCGATACAGCAACACTTGCAGCAGGTAGAATAAACAGTGCATGCAGAATGTTGAACAAACATAAATCTGGGCACTTAGGTCTGAACTTCAGATTCATGCCTGTAGTCAGTTTTTATCTCTTGCCTCTGAACAACAGTCAACAATCACCTCAATGCCTTGAACTAACAAAACCATCTTCTTTTCTAATGCTGATATTTTCTTCAGCTGACTTCTGCAAGGCTGGGTGCCTGTATGGCTGCTTTTAAATCAAAAGAAATGTGAGAAATTCCTTGGGAAAAAAAAAATAAACAAAGGAAAAAAAAAAAAGGAAAAGTATTCTGGTCAGATTTTCTAGCTATCCAAAAAACTGTTACCCACCTGACATAAAACAATGTGTCAGGATCTACAGGCTAATTAAACAAATGTGACAATTTTGCTGTGACAATTCCAAACCACCCAAAACTGCCTCCCATCCACAGTGTATATTCTTATCAAATGTGTATTAAAATGCATGTATTGTATTAAAAAATTGAAAGGAATGTATATATTCAATAAACACCACAATTATAAGCACTATTTGAAATATATGGCTAAAATAGATTGAAAGTTCATCACGTTTCTCAGAACATTAAATTCAATGACACACTTTCTTTAAAGAAATGTTGAAAATTCTCTGTTGTAATGGATAAGCCACAGTATGTAATATAATTTTAAATATCTGATTGAGCCTTGCTTTTGCACAATTATAACACCAATAATTCCAGCTGAGGACCTCAATGCATTTTGCTAGCAACTAATTTAACTTCACAGCACGATGGCAGAGTGGGTGAAGTTCTATTCCTCATTTCACAGATGGAGACACTGGGGAGCAAAGGGGCATCTCAAGGTTACACAGGAAGATCAAAGGTAGGATGTTTTATTTGAGTCTATGTATTCAAAAAGTTATTGAGAAGTTGTTCAACTGATGAGAAGATGGACCATATCAGTCTTTTACTGGCAAGTGTGAAGTGGTCTATTTGGAAGACTTCGACAGCTGAGACAATCTTCACATGTAAGAAGGAAGACATCTTCAGAAAGAGCTCCATTGACTATGCTGTCTGAAAGCCAATGGCAAGTAGCAACAAGATAAATTGCCCTCCCCAGAATGGCAGCTTCCAGAGCTATTGTCCCTAAAAGACTGTAGAATAACTTGAACTTCATACAGATGATGACTATAAGATTGCCTTCCCACAAACCCCACAGAAGTTGGCAAGACTGATAGTCTGTCACCACATGATTCCTCCAAAGGAAAAGTCCACCTGCTCATCCAGAGGGTCTCAGAAGACTTCCTGACCTGTAACTCAGTTGGTGTCTTTATTCTTGCCTTGGAAGAGAAGATTAGGAGTGCACTGCCTTAAATTTAGCCTGCAGTACGTGAAGAAAATGGCAACAAATATTCCCAGTGTCTGCTTTAAGAGAACACTTCCACCCATTTCCTCTGAGAGCAACAATGAGATTCAAAGTTCTAACTTGAGGTTTACTCCAGATGTCATCTTTTGACCTGTTTACTTTCCTTCTAAGAGTGCAACAGCAGTGAAGCATTAAAGCTCACAACATGGTACTTATACTTAAAGCAGTGAAACTGAGCATGCCTCAAATATCTGGCCTCCTTTTGGTCCATTTTTTTTTTTAATTTCTCTCAGCCAGTTTATTTAGAATTTGATTGATATGGCCAGGCGGAGAATTTCAAAGAGGAGCGCTCTTCAATTCTTTCTGAAGATCGATTTAGTTAAATGTTCCAGCCTTGTTTTCCCTCAGACACTGCAAGTCTATTTAGCCCTTTCCTAGATCTGCTTCTCTGGACTAACCACATACAGCCAACTTATCCTTCAGGGGCCCCAGAAGCTTCTTCAATGTTGACTGAGAGTCTTCCTACCAGGGCTTAAAACCCACAACACTTGCCTTCAGGGCTGCAAAAATGGAGCCCAGCCCTTTTGTGAGACATAAAGCCACAGAAGATGCTATAGACTTTGTAATTTCAAACCAGAATTGTTTCTAAAGGATGCATTCATTTCAGAAAGCCTGACTTGATTCTAATACGTTTTCAATGTCCTCATCCTGTGCCTAAAGCAATTTGTTATGTAGAGTACACATTATTAATCTACTTAAAAGAAAGGTAACATTGCTAGCAGTTCAAACACTCAATGCCCATATTTAACCATGTTTCATTTTGACAGGACAAGATGAAATAACAGAAATGATTAATTTGAGACCATAGGAATATTCTATTACCTATATTTCAAAATATGACTAGATTTTTTTTGCTTAGTACTTTGGCAGCAAGATGTTATGTAGAGTATAGGAGCTTCAGATGGCTTTTTGCTTGACCACACTGCATAATGTGCCAGTAGTTGTTCTTACTGGTCATTTTTGAATGGGCAGTGGGACTCCAGGAAAAGCACAGAACAGACTCTGAAGTTAATAACCATGATTTATACAACATAAAATAGTATAGCCCATGAGCTCCTTAAGGAAAGATACTAGAGCCAAACATTGTAACAGTGGAGAGGTGTTGAAAATTTTCCATCAAGTATCAGCACTGGGAAGCCTTTTTTGTTCATGGGAGCATATAAAACATCAAAGTTGATCTGACATCCCAGATTCCTTGCGTCTGTTTTCCCTTGCACTTTCACTCAAAGATAAGGGAGTTAATCTTTATTTACCACGATTAATTGCTGCAGTATAAGAAAGACACTGAGGTGCTGGAGTGGGTCCAGAGAAGGGCAATGAAGTTGGTAAAGGGTCTAGAGAACAAATCTTATGAGGAGCATTTAAGGAAGCTAGGCTTGTTTAGTCTGAAGAAAATGAGGCTGAGGGAAGGAAGACCTTATCACTCTCTACAACTGCCTGAAAGAAGGTTGTAGAGAGGTGGTTGTTGGTTTCTTCTCACAAGTCACAACTGATAGGACAAAAGGAAATGGAACCAAGTTGTGCCAGAGTAGGTTTAGGTTGGACATTAGGAAAAACTTCTCTACTGAAAGGCTTATCAAAGACTGGAACAGGCTGCCCAGGGAGGTGGTTGAATCACCAACCCTGGATGTATTTAAAAGCCATTTAGATATGGTGCTTACGGATATGGTGTAGTAGTGGCCCTGGTGGAGTTAGACAATGGTTGGTCTTGATGATCTGAAAGGTCTTTTCCTACCATAGCATTTCTGTGATGGAAAGGGACAGGAAGTCAGGTCCCATGGATTTGCAAATATGGAGTAGGAATCTTAGTTTCATGATCCTTTCCACTCAACTACAAGACTCTGATGGGTGTCTCATTTTCCCACATTTTTTGTCTCGTTCACTTCCAGTTATTTCTGGAACTACAAAACTTAAAGATATTTGAAAAAGTAACATATGAAGTGACCAAAACTTTTAAGTGCCATAGAGGGTGCACCTGATCTTCCACAAAAGTTGCAAAAATTATCTTTTCCTCCAAGACAATGACTTTCCTGAGGAACTTTCTTATTTGAACTGGCTTTAAAAATATTTTGTATACTCTCATAAAAAATGATTATTTTTATCATAACAGAGTACTGAACCAGAATGAGGATGCTGAACACGTAACAGGTTGCAATACATAGTGGATCGTTTCTGAGGTGACTGTCAATGAGGAAGAGAACTAAAAGTGGTTGTGCAAGAGAGATGTTTGAAGGGCTTGGAAAACAGGTAAGAATTAGCATTTTTTAAATTTAGTAAATAATTTCTGGTGAGAGTGCTTTCATCCTCTTCAGGTCTAGTAATATGTGTCCGAACTCTTGTGATGTCAACCCACTTCAGAGTAATTCTAGTAGCAATGGCAAATTTGCACATGACAGAAGAATTCTATAATACTAGTGACACCACCAATATTTCAGTTCAGAAGTACAAAAATGTATGTTAAAATATTATGGTTAAGGAGATAAAAAAACCCAGAATTAAATAGTGAATTCGAAATAGGTGTGCTGCAATCTCTTTTTTTCCTGAATACTTTTTGTAATCTTTTTTTTTATTGTTACAGTGTAGACAGGTGGCAATAGACACACATAGTGATCAGATTTTACATTTCAAAGTTCTTTGCTAAATAATTTCTTTAATACTACTAGGAAAATAAAACCTTTATTTGATAAATGTGTCTGCAGGCTAGAATCAGACCTCGCTTGTCTGTCCTGACAAAGGTCTAATCTTTTGCTGCCTTACATCTTGAAGAGGCATTTATCCCTGTAACAGGCAGGTGTGAAACACCACCTTTCGAATACAGGAAACACTGCACGCCCACATGCATTTGTCAGATCAGACAGTCAACCTTTTCTCCCCGTCACCTCCCCAACAGCATGAAGTCTGCTTTGCGTTGATCTGGCAGCACAAAGCAGATTTATAGTATATATCTACTCCTCTCATATCTAACCTGTGCCATGCCAGCAGTAAAACAGTGGCCCACAAAACCGACCACATAAGCTAAGTGCTTGAGCATTGACTCATATCAACTTGCTAATCAACTAGTCTAAAAGTTAACCTTTAGTTTTCTATATTTTGTACCTTCGAGTTAGCATAGACAGCTTTTGGATAATGCTCCTGAGGTCCCCTTCTCATGGGTGGTACCATAAAATTGTCACTGTAAAGGTGAATGGCCCAAAACTTAAATAATTCTCTTCTTCTGTGTTCAGGTGTATTTCACAGTGGTCAAGGTGAGCCCCCACGTTAAAGTTTTGCTCTAGACCCGGAAGACTTAAGGCTGCATTTCTCAACTCCCAAAGAGTCTTTTGTACTTCAAGCCTACAACCTACACCAGGCTACCTTTGAGTGACTCAAACTATTGATCTCACTGTTCCTGTGCGTATATGGCTGCACACTGCACAAAATGCTGGGAAAAGGCTTCTTCTGGCCTTCCTGGAATTGTTGCTGAGTGCTTGTGGTGGTACTGAGATGAGAACTGAGCTGATCACCTACCAATCCAGGAATGAGCTGTTCTCAAAGAACTACTCAGCATTTCCATTTTCTCGAGTGAGACTACATCTAGAAAGTCATCAGAGCAAAGGCCTAGTTGCTGCTTTTATGTATATCTAAAGCAATGCAGGGGTAACTCCTTTTCATTTAATAACAGCAGCAGCAATGTAAGTGGAGCTACTGCCAATTTATACCAGTGTGGGAGGAAGAAGAATTCAATGAACTCAAATGAGATCAGAGGTCAGTGGAATTACCCCTTGATTTATTTTGATGTGAGAGCAGAAACTGGTTCTGCCTCCATTCATTGAGAAAACACTGATAAAAAGCTGAAAATGCAATTGCTTGGAAATTGCTAAGAAATTAATTGGTTTTATCCATCTAAATCTTCATGTACATAAGCAAAGGCAAAAGAAAAAGTCCCAAACCTTACAGTTGCAACACAGTGCCTTTTCCAAAGCAGGCTATTACCCGTTCCTTGTACGCTTCCAAAGGCTGCACGCCAGATGAGGGACAAAGGCCGCAGATACACATTTACACGTGGGTTAACTTTTCAATCCATTTTTTCATTTCAATAGAAATAATAAATCACCTTATCCTGGAGAAAGAAGCAGCTTGACACAAAACATACGGTGCTGGGCTATTTTTATAGCACACCTAAGACATATAGGGATTCATTTATTTACTCAGCTATTTAAAAGTGGCTACTCTTACTCATTCTCTGGACAGCTAAATGCCAGGTTGCTAAGTTACTGTTACTTGACATCATCTCCTCCCCAACGTGTTCCCACATTTGACAGGTTCACATGATTTACTAGGCCAGTCAGCTCGTTATTCACTTGTCCAATGACGTCTGGATAATCATTTTAAATTCACATCATGTCCTCCCCAGCAAGCCCCCAGATTCCACATGAAAATATTTAAACTGCCTGTCAGCTACTAAGTGCATTTGTAACCACACTGGACAGCGTACCTGTATTTTTCAAATTACAATTATTATAATTAGATTCAGCATCCTTCTTCAATGTTGGTTTGTATTTTAGAAGAGAAACAATTACTGAGAGGCAAATAATGAGCTATATCTGTTACAGTCTAATTTTGCTCTGTGACCAGCTCACCTCATCTATGGATGATACACGTTAAACCTGTTAGTGCTTTCAATTGGCATGAGGAAGGTAATACTACACATAATTTGCCCAGTCAAGGGCATTTTCACCTGCTGATCAATTTACATATTCTCCAATATCATTAGACATGAGCTAGTCATCAGAAGAATAGAAGACCATACAAATTATAGACTTTGCTCATTTAACTCCAGTCATTTTTATATTGATTACAATCTGAGTTATATTTAGGATTTGTCTTGCTTCCAGACTAGAAAGCTTTTAATTAATATCACAGCTGTCCACATAACATCAGAAGTCCATATAGTTACTTGATGCCTTACTCCAGCAAATATGCACTTACAAGAATTCTTTTGTTCCTCTAAGCAGGGACAGATTTTCACACAGACGTGCCTTCCCAGATGGTTAGCAACACAGACATGAAAGCTTCACGTGTACAGATCAGAATCTCACTTCTGACGGATTAAGTCTAATCGATTGCCTAAACAACTAGTCCGAAGTTTCAATTTACACTACAAGTCCTCAAGAAAATTTAGTTAAATAAAATTTCCTTTCTTTCTTGTCTAATGTTGTATGCTCATCACCTCTTTACGCAGAGATAAAGCAATGCTAAGGGAGGTCCCTTCTGGGCTTCCATAGGCAGAAAAAGGACCGCTGCTCTTTTTGCTCTCAGTGTCACACCTACAACCCCCCACCCCATGCCTGGACCAGCACAACGGTTCACGTAACACGCAATGACAGCAAGGCACACCGAGGTAAAGCACTGGTACAAGTGGCACAAGTAACAGCTTCAGAATACCAGTTTAAAATGTCAGCTCTCTTGCCCCATCTGCACTTCGTATCATAACATTTCAATGAACTCATTTTTCAATGGCTGCACATAGCAAGTGACAACTTAATTTAAATCCATATTAATAAAAAGTGAATTACACACACACTGTTGATTGCTTGTGTTCCATTATCTATTATCCACACTTTCAAAGGCATTATGTGAGTTTAAAAAAACTAAGCCCCATTTGGAACAGAAAATAGTGTACTGACCACCGGCATTCGCCCTTTCAGTTTGGTATTAGGCATCTGTATTAAATACAAATCTGCTGTACTATTTTTACAGCCTGGCCTTAGCTGTACAAGAAGGATTTATTTAGTTTTTAATTATTATTTTTAACAACCTTCTCAGCCATCCTGGTTAGAAAAGCAAAAGCAACAGGAGACTGGTCTGCCATTAACCTTTGGTTACAGTATCAGGGACAGTCCTTAAAGCATTTACACGCGATGACATAAGTGGCTAAGTGTTTCAGGAAATCAGAAGGACTGTGAAATTTTGTCTCTGAAGACTCAGAGGTCTTAATGTACTCAAGACCTTTCCCCTCACTCAGTTTTAAATTTTTGACCATAAACTCAATTAAATCTTTTTCTCCTAGGAGAAAAAAAAAAAAAAAAAAAAGGAGACATAGAGATTAGGAATTGCAAACCTCTACAATTACAAAAGCCATTAATCAAGTTCAACTTGAAAAAAAGAGCTCTGTAAAATCAAAGGTCACAGATCTTAGCTTGGGAGCTTCTTCCTTGTAAAGTCTAACAAAAAAAAAATCTACAAGAGTTACTGTGTCTTTCTGAGGGATGAAACTATATTAAGTCTGTTAATTCCATAACTTAAAAAGAAAAGGCAAAAAGCAGCAAACTTCAGGGCATGAAATCCTCTCGAGGGAGACTGTC